>SEYY01001243.1:166515-189165 GCA_009176605.1 Armadillidium nasatum
TCGTTATTATGTAATTATACTATTTGGATTCATGAAACTTGAAAAAATTTCTTTGCACATTACCTTTTTTTTTTTTTTTTTTTTTTTTTTTTTTTTTTTTTTTTTTTTTTTGTCCTAATCTGAAAAATCTTCAAAGTTTCATAGTTTGTTGAAAAGGATTATGATGTGATAGAGCCAAACTGAGTTGAAATTTGTATTTATGCACTCAAATTCACTAGAATCATATTTCAGATGCCGTTCAATAAAATGCGTGTTCCCAAATTTTATATGATGCTCAAATATTCCTTATTCATATCCAATTCTTAAGTGTTGTGAACGAATCACATTCAACAACTTCCTGTTGCAAACCATTCCGAAAATTACCAAATCTATTTCTGAATAAATATTTTCTTACATCAAGATTACATGACTTTTTATTAAATTTCTTATCATACTCCCTGGTGTCCCTTCTATGATCTAAAATAAAGAATTTATTGATCTCAATATTATGGCGAGATGTAAATGTTTTTTTAAAATTGTATTATATCCCCTCAGAGAAATCGCCTTTTGACAGAAAACATTTCTTAACTCTCTCAGCTTCTCCTCTAATCTTACTTTTAAAGTTCGAAATCACCTTGTTGCTATGCATTAAACTTTTTCCATGTTATTTGTTAAAATAAGGGGCCAAAAGTTGTGCACAATATTCAAATATTGACCTAGCATATAGCTTTTAAATAGTTTAGGAATAACCTCCTTATTAACAACATTGTGATTTATCCCTATTCCTTGCTTCCAGACACTGATTAACCACTTTGAAATTACTGCTATTAAAAACACCCAAATATTTTTCTTGGTCTAGACTCAATCTAATCTCCATTCATTCATATGGTAGTTAAATCTTTCATTTGTGTAATCTACATGAAGAATCTTACACTTTTTGCTATTAAAATTTATTTGCCACTTACTACCCATCCAATCTTTCTTATTAAAAGATTGGAAAATTACAGTTAGCTTAAGATCTCGGGTAGTAAAAGTTTTGGAAAAGTTACTGATAGTCGAGTAGAGAATCTTCTGAATAATGATAAGACTGTATGACTCCAAGCATGGTTTTAGGAAGGAAGTTTGTGATAGAAATTATGGAATACATTACTGACTTAATTGACAGGAGAGAATTACTTGATGATATATTTAAACCAGCATAGCTTTTGATAATGTAAGGTTGTTGCAAATTTTATCACAATGTGGTATAGGTGATAGATACATTTCTTATAAATTGGTACAATGTGTGCTGTTTTCCACTCGTCTGGTATGTCACCGAATGTAATAGATCGTTCAAAGATCTCAGTGCCTTTGTAACATTGCTACTATCGTAGAGAGAGAATCACTGAAATTTTCTTCCACGCTTGGTGATAACTAATGAATCAGATTAAAGTGGCTATTTTCATATTTCAGGACCTATTCACCTGCTTTTTCAAAATTTCGCTGCATCTCTCTGTCAATATCTGACTGTCTTCAATGCGTTTAACCCATCTCATGGCAGAATAAAAAAGGCAGTGTTTTTCAGTGTTTGTTAGTTAAACAAATCATTTGCCTTTTTGTGTGTGTGTGCATTAAGAATATCACAAAAATAGCTTCTGTAAGGTGGTGGTATTCTTTTTCCAAATCATTGTCATTGCAAAAGGTGTTAATGGTTTCTTTTTGTTCAACCAATTTCACAAACCATTTTAGCACACATTATAAATTTGACGAGGTTCCCACTTGTCTGTATCGCATTGTTGAAAATCAAAATATAGCCCTTGCATATTTAATATATTTCATAAATCCTTAAAATCTCTTTCTGAAGGAAAGAGAATGAATGACCCTACGCCTTTATTTTTCCACCGATTGATTTTGATTTTATGGTTACTCGACTTCCAAATATTCTGCATTTGTGGTTTTCTCTTTTTTTATGAACATTTATTCAATACTCATTCTGCATCTAGATATAGAATACTCTAATTATTCTTAAATTATTTTGATTGCTATAATACTGTTCCATTCTGGACAGTAAAGGTTCAGAATGAAAATAAAAGTGACCATGGTGGATATAAAACTTGAAAACAGTAACAAAAACATGTTCTCGTAGGATGTTGTATAAGTAAAGTCATTGATTCATTATCTATTGGCAAAATTATAACCCACCTCAACTAAACACATTATTCTAGTAGGTGATAAATGAAGCTAGAACTCATAATATTGTTCCTAATGTGACAAAAAGTTTCTGATAAATTATTAACTCTTGTAATTAGTTCTTTCTTAATTTCTTTTCCTACTTTTATCATATCTATTCTTATATGTAACTTGAAACACAGAGTGTAACGAAAACTTTCTTTTTTCTGTATATTTACTTAATAAACATTTTTATAAAATTAATTGATTATATATTATTTGTCTAATCATAGTGGTCTTCGGTGGACACTTTCTGAAATTGTAATGAGAAAGGGTGAGTTGGGGCTCAAGAACCCAGTCGATATGGTATATCATATTCAGCCTTGGATGATGATATCACTCACTCCCTTGGCTACATTAATGGAAGGTAAGTTTAAATAATATTAAATGACATAAATTGATAAACCCTAAAAATTATCTCATGAAGTATATATTAGTATATCTTATATCTAGGACCTAATATTTAACTTGAACTTTGGTCAGAAATAACTAATATTCTACCAGAGATCTCTATTCCTTTTCATCCTCTTCTTTCCCAGTAAATATTGTGACCTTTCTAAACTTTATCTTTATTTGTATATCAATTTGTAACTTTTCTCTCTCAGAATATTTTATGTCTATACTATCTTCATATGCCTAAAATTCAACACTTTAGACTACGCTCTGACTCTAGTTTTATTATTATTATTATTATTATTATTTTTTATTTTTATATCATTATTATTATTATTATTATTATTATTATTATTATTATTATTATTATTATTTATTAAATTATTATAATTATAATTTTTTATTATTATTAATATCGCAATAGTCTCAATGGTGTGGTATGGTAGTTATTTTACTATCACTGTTTTAATTATTTTTTGTAATAATTTTTTATTATTATTAATATCGCAATAGTCTCAATGGTGTGTTATGGTAGTTATTTTCCTATCACTGTTTTAATTATTTTTTGTAATTTCATCTCATATGTAATTATTATTTCATGACTATAAATATGCATAATCTGAATGATAATGATATTATTATTATTATTATTATTATTTTTTATTATTATTTTTTTTTTTTTTTTTTTTTTTTTTTTTTTTTTTTTTTTATCATTGTTATTTTTATTATTATAATTGTAGTAAATATTATTATTTTTATTATTAATACTTGTATTATTAATATATTATTATTGTTGTTATTATTAGTATTATTGTAGTAAATGATGATCTAACTAAAGCTTCTGCTATTGTTACTAGCATAATAAGCTCTATCATTAATATTACTAAAACTTTGTTGCTTTAGTAGCAACCTATTATATATTTAACTTATTGTATTTTTAAATGAAGTAAAATATTATATATGCATTAAACATTGTGGCTCAAAGGATACCACAGTCAGATTATTATTATTATTATTATTTTTTTTTTTTTTTATTATTATTATTATTATTATTATCGAATTCATTAGTGTAGGACCTACTGTAAAAATTGAAAACCTTTAAATGTATACACAATATCCGAATAAAGCTTGTGAAATTGAAAGTAAAAATGATGGAGTTTATTAACTATAAAAATTGATATATATATATATATATATATATATATATATATATATATATATATATATATATATATATATATATATATATATATATATATATATATATATATATATATTTTACGAAATTTTCTTTTTATAGAAATCCTTAAGATTTAATTAGACAGTATTGTGACTGTCTGTCCTATTTTAAAGCAATGTAAACCAAACTGTTACATTTTAATCTAGTTACCAACGTAGTAGAGCAGAAGTTCAAGTGCCCTACCATGTTAAAAAGTAGCAACAACATTTTTAGTGTTGCTATTCAAAAAGAGTATCTAGCTTTATTACGTATTTTGATACTTTAAAAAACAGTTTTATCTACTAAGAAGCAAAATGTAATGATTTTCTAATAACCTCCCAAGAACAATAATTAAATTTTTAATTTAAATTAAGGGAAAATTCAAAGTTAAATCAATAAGTAGAAGTTAAGACCAATCATCAAAACATGCTATTTATTCTAACGTGCATTTCTAAAAAATTAAATTCAAAAAATCATATTTGAAAATTAAAATAAACCTACATCTACCTTACAACTAAATACTACAAACTAACAAGTTTAAAAGCAGATCAAATATAATTTTTACAAGTCATCCAAATTTTCTTTCAGGAATTTCCTGAATTTGACAGCAGCCTTTCTTATAGGTCTTTTCTCAGAGCTTTAGATTATGACTATCAGGCTGTCTAGTAACTGCTGAAGCAGGGACAACTTCTTCAGAGGAAGAATTATCAATTGCTTCCCTTTCCTCATTCTGACTCACCCCAGGGTGTGTTATGGATAGCTCCATAGGGAAAAGATTGCAAATTGAGTGGTGTGCCACCTTGCCATTGCTCTGTTTTACTTTGACAGATCTAATTATATTGTCATATCCTACCACTACTTCTATAACCTTTCCTAGCAACCAAAAGGGTCTAGGTTTATTTGGTAGTTTTATAAGGACAACATCGCCACACTTTATGCGATTAGTCCAAGAGCTCTGATACAAATCTCTGCTGTATTCTCGGAGACTTAGCAAATACTCTTCATACCACAGTCTTCTAAATTCTTCAAAAGTAATAAGTTGCTGGTCCAGACTTTCAAGGACATCTTTCCTATCCATTTCCCTCCAGGGGTCTTCCTCCAAGTCTCTAATGACCAAAGAAGAATTGCTATGCATTTTCAAAAAGGAATTGGGGGAAATGACATTCAAATCATTTTCAGAAGCTCTGTAGGTCAGGGGTCTGGAGTTTATAGCATCTTGTATAGAAGATAAAGTGGTCAGTAATTCAAAATAAGAAAGGGTTTTAGTTTGTACAGTTTTATATAAACAGCTTTTAACAGTACGGATCAGCCTTTCCCAAGCTGCTCCTATGAAAGCCGCATAAAGGGGAATTTTTAAATGTTTAATATGTAACTGAGTAAGATGATCACAAAATTCTTGGGAACTTAAAACATCACTAAGGATGTCTCCTGCTTTTACAAAGGCTCGTGCATTATCAAAGTATTAATGAGAGGGGATAGTATATCTGTTACAAAACCTTTGAAAGAAATCAAAAATTTTCAGTAGATATATCAGGAACAAGTTCCATATGCAGGGCTCTGATACTTAAACAAGTGTGTGTCTGCGTTTTTTTTTTTTTTTTTTTTTTTTTTTTTAAATGTCTAATCTGTGTGTTCGTGGGGTTGGGCGTAGGCGGGGGCTTTCTATTACCTTTGCTTTGCTTTGTCTCGGGGGACGCTTCTGTCTCTGCTGAAAAGGTAGGGGCCGTAATCCTTGACGGGATGGGCAGATTCATCCCATCTTCAACTAAATCTTTTTCTCCTCAAAATCCTTGGTTCGATGGCAATTGTTCTCTTGCCCTTCGGGAGAGAGACAATGCTTATCGTGAATGGAAAAACTCTCCTTCTCCTATCACTCTTGCTAATTTTCATTCAGCTCTTAATCGTTGCAGGGATGTTCTTCGACGGACTAAGCGTACTTTCATTAAAAGGAAGTGCGCTGACCTCCATGGCTCTCCTACTGATAAAAATTTCTGGCCTCTTGTCAAAAATATCTCTAACAACTTCTGTAAATCTGCCTTTCCTCCTCTTATTCGCTCTGATGGTTCTGTAGCTAATACTCCTTCTGAAAAGGCTAATCTCTTCGGCCTCCTTTTTTCATCTAATTCCACCCTGCTCGATTCTGGCATCCCTCCTCCTACTCCTTCTCCTCTCAGGTGTCCCATGCCTCTACCTATGATTATTCATGATCGGGTGCATGGGATCCTGAAATCTATGAACGTCAGGAAGGCCAGTGGCCCGGATGGCATTCCCTCTCGTGTTCTGAGGAAGTGTGCTTCCGAGTTGGCCCCTGTCCTCGTTCAGCTCTACTCTCTATGCCTTAATACTAATACTTTTCCTCTATGCTGGAAGCGTGCGTTTGTTCAGCCGATCCCGAAAAAAGGTAGCCGTTCTGACCCTTCTAACTATCGACCTATAGCTCTCACTTGTGTTCTATCTAAAATTTTTGAAACTCTCCTCAACTCTCATTTCCTGGATCATTTGGAGTCTCATTCTCTTCTCTCTGATCACCAGTATGGCTTTCGTCGCTCGAGGTCAACTGGTGACATACTTTCCTATCTTACTGATCTATGGTCTTCTGCCCTTAAGGACTTCGGGGAGTCTTGTGTGGTGGCGCTTGACATATCCAAGGCTTTTGACCGGGTGTAGCATGCGTCACTGCCCTCCAAGCTCCCTTCCTTTGGGTTTCCTCCTTCCCTTTGCTTACTATTGTCTAGTTTTCTCTCAGATCGTTCCATTTCGGCAGTTGTAGATGGAGCGACCTCTTCCTCCTTTTCTGTCAACTGTGGTGTTCCTCAGGGTTCTGTTTTATCTCCAACCTTATTCTTACTTTTCATTAACGATCTTCTCCACTGCACTTCTAACTCTGTTCACTCTTATGCTGATGGTTCAACTCTACATTCTTCTACTCATTTCAAATCTGCTCCCTCTTTTGCTTCTAGACTTGCTTCTCGTCTTCAACTTTCCGATTCCATTCTTGCCGATCTGGATGGGATTTCCCGGTGGGGTCATAGCAACCTTGTAAAATTCAACTCTTTAAAAACTCAACTTCTTCACATCTCCCTCTCAAAAACACCTCCTAACTTTCCTATCCTCTTCGATGGCTCTCCCGTCTCACCTGTAAATAACATTAACATTCTTGGTCTAAACATAAACAACAAACTGTCTTGGAAACCACATATTACAATGGTTGCTAAAGCGGCCTCTAAGAAGCTGGGAGTCCTGTTCAGATTGCGAGAATTTTTTTCTTCTGAGTAGCTACTCCAAATATATTTGGGTCTTATTCGCCCTTGTATGGAGTACTGTTCTCACATTTGGGGGGGCTCCGGCTCCTCCTCTCTTCTGGATAGGGTTGAGTCAAAAGCTAAGAGATTAATAAACTGTCCTCTACTTTCAAACTCACTTGACCCTCTGTCTCTGCGACGTGACGCTGGCGCGTTATCTCTTTTCTACAGGTACTACAATGGCAGGTGCTCGAGGGAATTGGCCTCTCGCATTCCTCCACCGTTGCGTCGTCCTCGTTGCACAAGGGGTGCCCTGCTTTCGCACCAAATTTTGTGTGGACGTAGGAAATCCCAGGCTAGCTCGTTGTGGTACCTCCTTCTTTCCAGCCACTTCTATTCTGTGGAACTCTCTACCATCATTTATTTTTCCTCCTGTATTTAGTCTTCCACTCTTCAAGGCTTCCGTCTGCGCCCACCTGAGGGCTGTGCGTTAGGTGTGTGTGTGTGTTTGAATGAGCTTTGGGCATGTGTGTGTGTGCCCCCTCCTTGAAAAGGGCTCTGCCCGTGAGTGGTGGCGTTCTGTAAAAAAAAAAAAAAAAAAAAAAAAAGTGAACAGCAAAATATACATTTTGTGTTCATCGCCACTTTTTGTGTCTTTAACCCATATATGACCTGTAAAATCAACTCCCACATGATAAAAAGGTTTAATCAATGTTAGCTGATTTTTATATAAGTTGATCAGTTTGGGGTAATTATAACAGAGACCATTGTAAATTTTGCATAAAAGGCAAGAGGACAAGACAGTTTTAACATCATGCCAGGTTTGAGGTATCCAAAAGCCATTGTTTCTAATATGGTTAGGTGTAGTTCGAACCTCAAGATCCTGAACGAGCGTTTAGTATTATTAAACGCTTAAAGGGGTGTATTTTTACTAATAAAATAAGGTTGCAAATGTTATAATTAAAATGAAGTGATTTTGAAATCCTACCATGAGAGCGGAGAATATTTCCTTTATCCAGAAAGAGATCAAGGTGATTAACAAGGGGTGGAACTGGGTCAGATTTATTATTACCTTTCAGAAATTCTACTTCTTTCTTAAAGCATGGAAATTGCATGCGCTTAGCCCATATATATATATATATATATATATATATATATATATATATATATATATATATATATATATATATATATATATATATATATATATATATATATATATATATATATATAAATGGAAGAGTTATGACCAGTGCTTGCGAGAACTAGGTCTTTGTCATGGGGAATCGGTGAAATGTGCAGGGGAACATGTTAAACGGTATTTAACTTATGAAAAAAAATGGAATTTACCATCTTTCGGTATTAAGTATGTCGGCTCTTGATTTGGATCGAGTGTACATAAGTTCATATGGGTGAAAATAATAATACTAAAATGAAGGAAAAATTATGACGAGTAAGAGATAGGCTGAATATGCATGGAAACGAGATAATGGAGATTTAATATGTGCAGAATAGGAAGTTTACTATCTTTTGGTGTTAAGCATGTTGGCTCTTGATATGGATTAGGTGTAATGAGCTTCAATATATATCCATATAGTTGAAAATTGATAATAATAATAATAATAATAAAAATTAATAATAATACTAAGTTCTTAAGAAAGGCATGAAGCTTAATAATAATAATAATAATAATAATAATAATAATAATAATAATAATAATACTAAAATGAAGGAAAAATTATAACGAGTGAGAGATAGGCTGAATATGCATGGAAACGGGATAAAGGAGATTTTTTAATATGTGCAGAATAGGGAGTTTACTATCTTTTGGTATTAAGCATGTCGGCTCTTGATATGGATTAGGTGTAATAAGCTTCAATTTGAATATCAATAATCCATATAGTTGAAAATTGATAATAATAATAATAGAAATTAAAAATAATTTAAGTTCTTAAGAAAGGCATGAAGCTAGGGCTATGGAATTTCGTCCAGTGTTTGTGTATGTCAAGAAAAAGGCTAAAAGGTCCGGGTGTTATTACCTGGAAGCGGTATTTATTAGGATGGGAATATATTTCCATCAGTCAGTGTCAGAAAAAAGGTTATATATCTACCTGATCTATGAAAAGGGGCGGGGCTTAGCCTTGTTTTGTGATAATGCCTTATGCTAATTGGCTGAATATCATTAGTTTGAGCTCGGATGGCTTGAAGCTTGGATGGAATCGGTTGGTCTTAGCGGAATATTGTCGTAAATAAAAGTTTTATAATTTATAATGTGAAATTATATATATGTATTACTGGTTTATGTGCTTACATTTGTTTTGAAAAGAAATTCGGTGCTACATTATTTTCATATCACTTATTAAGTATATAAAATACATAGTTTTATTTGAATGAATTGTTTTTGAAATGATAATTTCTGTAATAGTTTGTAAAATTTGTTTAAAATGTTTAGTAGAAAACTTTTTTATATGAAAAATGTCCATTTATTTTAAAAGCTAAACGAAATTAAAGTTTGACTTCTTGTTAATTGGTAGTTAAGAAGTAAAGAGACAGAAAAACTGTCAAATAATTTAGTTTATGATTGAATGTTTGTGTTTGAGTGAGAAATTTGCGGTTAAAGTGAATGTATTCGAGAATGTATATCTATCATGTACTTATTTTGAGATTGTGTGTGTATGTTGATGTGTATGTGCGTGTAAGTGTTTGTATGTTTGAGAGTATGCATGTTTAAGTGTTTTCCTTTACAAGCTTCTATAGCCTGAGGAGGACAGTGGGGAAAGGAAATAAGGGTGTGTTGATGTTATTACAAATGCTTGTTTGTAAGAGAGAATTACAAACAAACAGAAGTGTAATTTTAGTACGAGAGTGCTTGTATTTTTATTTACTTTATATGTGAGTAAGCCACACAGCTGAAAAAGAAAATTGGATTAGTAGCATAAGAAAAATATCTATAAAATTAGATAACTATATATATATATATATATATATATATATATATATATATATATATATATATATATATATATATATATATATATATATATATATATATATATATATATATATATATATATATATATATATATATATATATATATATATATATAATATATATATATATATATATATATAATATATATTATTATATATATATATATATATATATATATATATATATATATATATATATATATATATATATATATATATATATATATATATATATATATATATATATATATATATATATATATATATATAACAGGTGTTTTGGTCACACGAGTGACTAAATTGAACGATCATTGAGTAAGAGAGGACTGAATCGCAAATACGATGATCGCTAGAAGGTGAGTCAATTGACTCAGTTCGCACGTACAATGTAGAAATTTATATTATTTATTATTATAGAAATAATTCATATTATTACTAATTTGAGAATTGTAATTTCAATTATATAATTAATGATTAGCAAATAATTAAACCAATAATTAAATGTAGTTATAATTTTTAACTGGAAGGCCAAAATAATTAAATAAAGCAACGAATTTTGGAACATTTCGTTCTATTATTCACTACGCGAAAGAAAATATCGTATCGTTCGCGAGCAATTTTAAAGACTCCTTTTTGTACACAGGTTGTTAAATTTGTATTGAGACTTGAATATATATATATATATATATATATATATATATATATATATATATATATATATATATATATATATATATATATATATATATATATATATATATATATACAGAGATTTTAGATTGCGGATGTAAATATAAATATAAATATATCCCACTTTTTCTTTGCAGTATGTGATTTGCAAATTGGAGGAAAAATAATTTATGTAATGTATGCAAAAACCACAGTTAAAAGAGTTTTTTAAAAAAAGCTGTTGTTTTTTTGCAAGGCGATTTTTCAAGTGATTTGGTGGTTTCGTTTCTCGCGCGTTGTTTCCCACCGATAATGGAAACCAGTTATAAGCAAAAGGTAGGAGATATTGAAACAACTGTTGAGGAACCCTATAATAACGTGATCAACCCATAAAAAGATCCTTGTAATGCTAACAAACAATACAAAGCGCAGGGGCTAAGAATCTTCTTGCAGAGGTGGTCCCAACAGAAAATTTTTCTAAGCGTTCAAAGAATGGGACCGTTTTCAGCTACTCTACAGCTAATGGGGTAAAGTGAATTGAAGTTATAAAAAAAAGGCAGAGATTTTCCCTATCGTTATAAAAAAAAATGTTGCCCGTGAGTGGTGGTGATTTGTAAAAAAAAAAAAAAAAAAAAAAAAAAAAAAAAAAAAAAAAAAGGTCTACACTTGTCCAGGGTCCCAAAACCGTTAAACTCACTAAACGTAAGATTACCAAGGCGTGCGAGAGGATGTAAATTTCCGTCTGACAACATAAAAAAAATATATATAAATGTCAGACCCTACTAGAAACTCCACTTGTGTGGGTTTTAAGGCCTAATAAGGAAACCTTTGCGCTGATGCAAGGTTATTAAGCAAATTTTACGTTAAAATGAAGCTTGCGAGCAAACGAAGGGATAACTGACAAGTCCCAATAAATTGGAGGACAAATTGAGGTAAAAATATTTGCAACAAGGAAGTTATGTAATGAAGGCAAGGGTTAAAATTAACATAACCTCCGGTGAAAATTGTAAGCAAGAAATCGGTATGGAAAAGTCGCTCCTCTGCCTTATAAAGGGTAAAAAGTTGACAAACAACACCAACTTGTAGTGTCATTTGTAACTATTATAAACAATTAAATACATTTTTAATGTGCTACAGACCATTATGACAATTAACTAGGAATAAAAACGAATCGAAAGGTGTAAAATAAATGTTGTAAAAATATATAATACATTTAAATATGAATTACAAATATTCACCCTTAGTTAAAAAAAAAGAGTTTTCTCTAGGATGGCAATGGTTTTTAGCGCGAACCAGGCGCCATTTTGTTGGGTAATATAAGAAATTAAAATCCCATTAATATTAAAATTAAATAATTAACGGAATTAATGATCAACTTTAATAAACAAGATGATGTAGGAGGTACAGAAAATACACTGTCCAAATTTCAAATTAATCGGAATAGCGGTTCCAAAGATAGGAAAAATAGGCCACAAAAATTAATAATTGACTAATTAATTAAATAATTGTGACTTAGGAAAATTAGGAATAAACATAGAATCTATGTCATATAGAGAAACTATTGTGTAAATTTGACAACGATTTGGACTCTATTTTTAGAAAAATAAAGCTTTTTAGGTGAAAAAAGCCTAAATTTATAATTTGACTAATTAGGCATAATTGATTAATTGATTGGACTAATTCACGGGATCTGAGATGCGCTGAAGTGTCAGGAACAAAATAAAACAATAAAAGAACGACAAAATATGTTTAACAAATTTAAATTTAAGTGGAAATATATAAATTTGAAGGAACTCCAGAACGTATATATATATATATATATATATATATATATATATATATATATATATATATATATATATATATATATATATATATATATATATATATATATATATATATATATATATATATATATATATACCGGAGATAGGGGGGGGTGATATATCAAATGAAAGGTACTAACCTCCTGAATACGAATTCTTTGTTAAAAATGAATCAAATGAATTTTATAAAAAGTTATAAACCAAAAAGGAAAAAGTACTGTAAAAAAAATTTTTAATGCCATTTAAGTAGTTTTTTTTTTGTGTTGAAATATAGATCCAAAACAGGATACAATAATTACATTTATGTAGTAATACATAAATATATATAAAAATTGAAGTTGAACTAGTTCTCTGCCACAAAAACTGGGCAAAACCCCTCAAAGCCATTCATTTACATCCCTAGAGTTTAAAAAAAAAACAATGGTTGGAATTTTAGTAATAAAATTTGCAACAATAATAATAATAATAATGCTAACAAATTGGATTAAATATAAGATAATATTTAGTAAAATATGTTTATTTAGTGAAAAGATACAAAAACAGTTACTATGGAAATATCCTGTGTGTGTGTGTGTTAGGTGAATATACATGTGTTTAACAATGAATGCTTATATAACAATATATGTGTTTATGGGTGTGTGTGTGTGTGTGTGTACGTTCTTAATAACAGTCAAGTGAGGTATTGATATGAGCAAGGTAGGAATGTGGTGGGGGACCCTTACGCCATTATATATATATATATATATATATATATATATATATATATATATATATATATATATATATATATATATATATATATATATATATATATATGCACTACCCGGGGGCAGGCGCGAATGGGGGTTTCTTCTTAAAAGGCGAAATGAAGCTTAATTCTTTATTTGATGAAACAACATGCACAAAATGATGGTAATCACAAGCTCAACAAATAATAAATTGACAATAATGATCAATATGGATGTACGAATCACACTGTTGATTTGATCACAGATTAATTATAAGATGAGGTAATTAATTGCCTTCAAGGTTTAATTCCCCTGACTCGCGGCCGGAGCTCTGAAGAGCATCCTTTCGCCGCTAAGGTCAGACGCCAGAGTGCCCGAATGTAGTTTTACAGGCTCTCTCTTAGTTTGAATAGTAACCGTTGTTTCTAGGCCTATTGAGCTAACGACTGCATCTCAAGTTTTTTTTTTCAAAAATTATTAGCCAGATGGTAATAGGTAATTATTAATTTTTGCTTTTTTTTTTATGCCCAAGTTGGATTTTTCCCATTTTTCACCTTTACCTTTGGCATAAATTTTCTATTTGAAATCTTCTTAATTTATTAGCATTTATTAATTATTGTGTTTAACATTAACGTAATTCCGATTCATAAACGATTTATGCTAGATGGCTTCAAAATTTTCAACGATGTTCCTCGTAAATTTTTTTCTTGTTTAGAGTATGGTGTCAGTGAATTCGTTACACTGCCTGGCGGCATTTATATCATGTTCCTTTTTAATCCAGGTCACAAAACAGGATGATATTTACCTCTTTGAACTGTTGACCAACATCTCAAAGTTCCTCCCATTTCCGTCCGAATATCTGCTTCCTTTCTCTCCGTTCCTTCGAATTAGCATTCCTTAATTTCTGCCTAGAAGAGTAATTTTCGTTTTCTATGGCATTACATTTTTTTTCGTTTGTTAACGTAGACTTCAGTAATTTTGAATCTTCAATTATTTTTTTTGAAATGTGCAGGCAAAAGTTTTCTTCCGATCGCTATCTATTTCGCACGTATAGTTTTTTTTCTCAGTACTATACACTCTAGAATAAATAACTTCCGCGCAATTTTGCATGCTCATTTTCTCAATGTTCTATCAGATTTTTTATTTCTAAATCTAACAGGATTTGATTGCACCTCGCAGCTTCAATTAGACACTATTTAGTTAAATAATGAATATACAATTCTTTTTTTTTTTTTTTTCAAAGGTCTTATTCATCATACAAATAACCTTTATTATTACTATTATCACTGGTATTACCATCATCATTATTAAAACTAACACTAATCTTCCTATTACTAAAATCATTATTTTTATTATTTGAATTTTTTTTCTTCATTATTATTATTATTATTATTATTACTACTACTAATATTATTATTAATTACTTTATCAGTATTGCTATCTTTATCATCGTAATCACTATAATTAACCATTATTAATCAATTTTTATTATTACTATTAATATTATTTATCATTATTATTATTATTATTAAACACTAATCACTATTTTACTTTTAGTAAATTGCTACTCTAAAAAAACGCCCACATGCACAATTTTCTTTTTATTGTATTTTATTTTATTTTTACTTTTTTTTTTTTCTGATGCCTTTTCCTTTGGTTTTACAACTGGTCGCTTTCTCCTTATTTTGAACATCATTATTTTTTTTATTTTTTATTTTTAGTTTAACTATTATTATTACGAGTATACTTATTAGAATTTTTATTATTATTTAGATGGGTTTTCATCATTATATTGATCACATAAAAAAAAATACCCGCACAATAGTATCATTTTATTCACACTCTTTAACTTATTATTTCTTCCTTTTATTCTTCTATGTTCTTTTTTTGTCGTGTTGATATGTACACACTGTGTATGCATCAGAGAAAATTCTTCTCAGGCCTTCCCTCAAAATTGCCCCTATTTTCTTAGTCTTAAAATGGGGGACAAGGTTTCCAAATATTTCTGCTCTATAACACATTCCTTTCCTATTCTCGAGACGGGGCATGTGGAGTTTCCTTGAATCCCCCCTTCTTCCTTCGGCTGGGGGAAAGGATATCTGATATAGGCCGATTTGGAGGGTTTGTTTAGGCCTCACGAATGTATTTCGAGAAATTCACTTTCACTGCTTTTGAATTTGCTGTGGTTATTGTTTGTTCGTAATTGTAGATGTATTCTTTCTTGCAATCAAATTAATGAGTCCAAATTAGACGATTGTGTGTTTCAGTTGAATTTGGGCGTCCGTGTCACTGTAAGGTCTCCACTTGCACTACCCGGGGGCAGGCGCGAATGGGGGTTTCTTCTTAAAAGGCGAAATGAAGCTTAATTCTTTATTAGATGAAACAACATGCACAAAATAATGATAATCACAAGCTCAACAAATAATAAATTGGCAATAATGATCAATATGGATGTACGAATCACACTGTTGAGTTGATCACAGATTAATTATAAGATGAGGTAATTAATTGCCTTCAAGGTTTAATTCCCCTGACTCGCGGCCGGAGCTCTGAAGAGCATCCTTTCGCCGCTAAGGTCAGACGCCAGAGTGCCCGAATGTAGTTTTACAGGCTCTCTCTTAGTTTGAATAGTAACCGTTGTTTCTAGGCCTATTGAGCTAACGAGGGCATCTCATATATATATATATATTATATATATATATATATATATATATATATATATATATATATATATATATATATATATATATATATATATATATATATATATATATATATATATATATATATATATATATATATATATATATATATATATATAAAAATTATTTTATTTTTTATTTTTTATTTTATTTTCCTTTTATTTTATTTTTATTTATTTATTTCTTTATTTTTTATTTTTTTATTATTTTTTTAATTTGTATTTATTTTATTTTGTTATGTTTTTTAATTTCTTTTTCATTTATTTTTATATTTTTTTAAAAAAATATTTTTTTCTTACTTTTATTATTTACTTATATATTTATTTTTACTTTTTACTAGACTCCGACTCCCGTAATGTATGTATGTATGTATATATTAGGGTTGGCCGACACACCGGGTGCGGTGCGGTGCGCAACACATTTTCAGCAATCCGGTGCGGTGCGGTGTGATAGAAAAAAATAAAAGTGCGGTGCGGTGCGGTGTAGTGCGTGGTGCGGCCTGTGGTGCGCACGGCACCGAAGTTGATGTATCCTGCAATAATCATCTGTTTGTCAGATTTATATATATATATATATATATATATATATATATATATATATATATATATATATATATATATATATATATATATATATATATATATATATATATATATATATATATATATATATATATATATATATATATATATATATATATATATATATATATATATATATATATATATATATATATATATATATATATATATATATATATATATATATATATATATATATATATATATATATAATTGAAATTGTTCATATTTTCAAGGTATTACGACAGAAGAGTTACTATCTTTATTACACCTTCCTCACTTCCTCGACAGAAAAATGAAATAGACTTTAGAAAGACGTGTCTCACTATCCTGTTTCATTGAAGGAGGTATGCGATAATAGAGTTCAAAAGAGCAGTGCTGTTGTAATGAGCGATAGAATGGAAAGTAATAGAAATTTGACGTACGCAAAGAGATTGGAAAGAATTAGCGTGAAAGACCTGATAAGACTTAGACTCTATCTTTTCAAGAGCAACATGAGTGGAACCATCCCAGATATGTGAAACGTACTCCATACAGTGAAAACAAGACACCTGTTGTAAAAGTATACAAATTTCGAAGGAGCTACAGAATATTAAACATCATAGAAGCTTGTTTTCATAGAGAAGTATTGTAATCATTTAAAGAAAGAATGCGAGAAAAAGTAATAGGAAGAATATTTAAGGACAGACGAAAGTTTGAATGGCGATGTCAGAATTGCATTGAACGTTCTATCGAGTAGAAAGATGGAGGATCAGAGTTTTAGTGATTGAAAATTCCCATGTTTTCTCTCCCCACTGAGAGAAAGACCAGAAGATGACTACTCCAGTGTCACTCTCCTAGCGTTAATTAATTGCTGTTGAGTGTATATATATATATATATATATATATATATATATATATATATATATATATATATATATATATATATATATATATATATATATATATATATATATATATATATATATATATGCTCTGGTTACTTAGGTAATTAATACCAAACCAATTAATCCTTAATAACTTTATTAAAATGGAAATTCAATATGTAAAATAGCGCAACAAACGAATGATCAACACGTTGTTATTTTTATGGTTAAAATAGCACAAATAGTTCTGATAGTTTGCAATAAATCTTATTTTGATGGATGCTATTAATTGATCAAACAATTAATAGATAATTATTTTACGTGAGACTCGACATCAGAGAGAACTTGTCTCTCTGTGTCTATAGCGTCCGCCCCACTATCCAAGCTCTTATTTTAAAGTCGTTATATTCAGGCCCTTGTGACGTCATAGTGACGTCTTCTATCATTGGCTAGTTTAAAAGCAATACTCATATGGCATTACCTTTATGCATCATTAAACTATTCTTTGAGATTCCTTAATTAATTATGTAGTAACAATAAGTACTATCTCCATTAAGGTTTATTGAAACAATAGATAAAATTTACCTATAGACCTGCCATACATAAAATAACTTTGAAATGAGAAGCCAGTCAATATAATTTCTTTATTAACAGGAGGGGAAGCTGAGTTGTGTCAACCCCATTACATGTATATATATATATATATATATATATATATATATATATATATATATATATATATATATATATATATATATATATATATATATATATATATATATATATATATATATGTGAATAATATAAATAGACTATGGTGATAGATTTGAAGCTGATAAATATCTTACCTTGTTGTTTATCCTTGAGATGATATTGCCTCTAATCCCAGATAACAGAGTCTAGCCTAATTCCCATTACAGCTCCCAGGATAACCATAAAACTGAGCGCCCAGATATAGAAACCCAGACCCTACAATGAGAAAAATGCCAACCCTGATAACTGATATGCCCAGAATAAGAGATTTCTTCTGTAACTAAAACGGCCCTTTTTTATACTAGAGTGTCACACTCTATAACTTATAACTATATATTAAGATTAGGATATAGCAAAAAACACCTTATGACTAATGTACCTAAAAGGGAGAAGCTTATGACCTTTACTTTAGCCCCCTTTTTTATTCTTACTTATATATACACCCTGAAACAAAAGAATTCATATATAATATATGTAAACTAAAACATAAACTCCTTCTCCTTCTAAAAAACTCCTTCTTTCTAGAGATCTTCTTCCTCTTTTCTTATTCCTCTTCTTCTTCTTCTTCTGCTTACACCTATCAAAAACTATACAATCTTATACCTTTCTCTTTCCCCCCCTTTTTCCTTCTACATATTCTTTGATAATATTACCGTCTACTCTACCTTTAGTAAACACATCTGCTATTTGACATTTAGTATTGACCCAATCCACCCCTTCAATTTTCTTCAACTCCAAGACCCATTTTATCCATGCTAGGTCTATCCTTAAATTTTTGCTTAGTACCTTTGTTTCTGAGTATATAGCATTCCGAAGGGTTTTACTATCTGTATACACCTTAACTCTTAATCTCTTGCCTCCCATTATTTCCAGCCAACACTCACTCAAAAATATACCTGCCTCAATACCTTCTATCAATCCTTTAGCTTCTGCCTCAATAGTAGATCTTGCCACTCTTCTCACACATTTTGATTTCCACACAATCGGACATCTATTACCTTGATTATCTCTCACAGCCACAATATACACTATCTGAGGACTTTCATCTATAGCATTTCCATATGAAGCATCTGTAAATACTTCTATTTCAATTTTTTCCTCCAATTTAGCTAACCATATACCTACTCTCATTTGCTTTGCTCTTTTCAATATGTTTATAACTTTTCTCATTTCCTCAACCTTACCTCCCCTAAAAAACCTGCTTCTTTCACTTACATAATACGACAGATCTGGTCTTGTCTGACAGCTTATCCAGTTCATTTGTCCTACTAATGACCTATATAAAGTTAATTCTCTATCTTCCATTTCTCTACTTCCAAAGAAGTCCCTACTATCCGGTATACCTATGTCATCTATATATTTGTTTTGTTCCAACCAAACGCCCCCTTCACTTTCTTCTATATTTATGCCTATGTATTTGAATTCTGACACTTCCTCAGTTCCTATCTTTAATCTACTTTTAATACCCCCTATAATGGTGTCAAAAAATACCTTGTTGCCTCCAAAACAAAAATCATCCACATGAGTGCACATTATTCCTATCATTTCTCCTTCTTCTTTCCAATAAAATAATGCTGGTTCCAATTTACTTTTTACACCCCCCAACTCAGATATAATCTTTACAACTTTATCAAACCATACCCTTGCTGCATCCTTTAAACCATACACTGTCTTCTTTAATTCCCATAACCCTGTCTCCTTAGCCTCTCTTGGAGGAGTAACCCAAACCTTTCTTTTTATTCTATCTCCCTGTAAATAAGCTGTTTTAATATCGATTGAATTACATTTCCACCCTTTCAGTTTCATCAATGTTAAACACATCCTCAGTACCTCCCCTGAACATGTTGGAGATTCAGTTACCAGATCTTCACCTTCCTCCTCAAAACCCCTAGCCACCAACCTGGCTTTACATATTGCATCCCCATCCTTAACTTTCTCTGTTATAACCCATCTTAAAGATATTCTCTTCTGACCTTTATCCTTTACTCTCTTAAAAACATCATTTTCTTCCCAGTTTTCTATTTCACACAACTTCGCGCTCAAAACCCTTTCACTTTCTAAACTATTACCTAACCATATCTCCTCCTGGTCACTAATCTCCTCCACATCTGTCATATCCCTAAAGTCAATCCAACCCTCTTCTCCATTCTCAATATTCCGAACATTAAAACTATCACTCCATTTCTTACTTTTAGCTTTTCCTGCTCTACTGAGTATCTTCACCTTCACTTTATCACCCCCTTCTTTCTTCGTCGCTTTATACCTCTTACCGATCTTGATTTTTACCCCACCTCTTTCCTCCGGTTCTTCCTCTATTTCCTCCTCTTCATTTTCTTGGTCCTCTTGCTGTTCCTCCTCTTCAGGAATACGATAGTATTCCACATCGTGTCCTTCATCTTCCTCATTGTCAATGCTGTTATACAATTTTTGTTTGATCTCATTCTGTTTCTCATCTGCTGCATCAGGCATGACATTACTTTCTGTATCATTATCTATCTTTCTCTGACCACAACCAGCTAACCTCGTAATGTGCACTCTGGCAATTTCCCTTAAAGTACCTCCATGTTTTACTATCACTACCTTACCATCCCTTCCTATAACTTTTGCCGGTCCTCTCCAATTATTATCCATCTCTCTTTTATAATAAACCTCTTCCCCGGGCTCGGCTAATTCTAACTTATGCTCTCTTATTTGGCCTTTCATCGCTCTCTTCACCCTATCTTCTGCTTCCTGTTTTATATGAGCCTCTCTTGCCTTTTGTATTCCTTCTATTGTCTCCTTTAGCTGTTCACTTTCATTACCTATTACCCCCACACTTCTTTCTTCCTCATCAGTATTATTTGGCAGCTTACCGTTCTTACCAAACACTAATTGATTTGGGGTGTATCCACCTTTGTCCATTAACCAATTTTTTGCTCCGACTGACCACAGCAAACAGTACTCTTTACTGCACCCTTCCTCTTTCATTTTCCTCATAGAATCCTTTAACAACCCCACCATCTTTTCACACCTCCCATTACTCCAAGGACTCTCAGCTGCTGTTGCCAGTTCTCTTATACTGAATCTTTCACACATTAATTTCATCTCTTCATTCTGGAATTCAAGACCATTGTCACTCATAATTCTTTCCGGGGCCCCAAATATACTAATCCATCTTTCCATAAATTTTCCTATTATTTCCTTTGGTTCTTTACTCTTTACCCAGCTTGCCTGACAATACCCTGTTCCGAGATCCAACATTACGAGAAATTTACTTCCTTCTAATTCCCCTAAATCCATGGCCACTGTTTCATTGAACCTTTTTGCCAAGGATAGCCCTACCGTGGGTCTACTAGGGGTTTTTTTGTACCTTATACAGATGTCGCAATTATTACTCAACTCATTTATATCTTCCTTGATATCCCTCATAATCTCATCCTCCATTTCCTCTCTATATGCATCCTTAATCAGGTCCCCTAACCTTTCTTTACTTGGGTGTCCGAACTGTACATGCAGTCTTATAAGTATCTTTTTCCTTTCCTGTTTATCTTTTAAACTACTTTTCACATTACCCTCCCACCATATTTCTTTCTTTATACCTTTTCTTAAACTAATCCTTAAATGCCCTGCTTCATCAACTCTTAAGGGAACTCTTACGTTCCTAAAAGCCCTTATTGTCATATCATAAGTGTTCAAATTGATACATGCTCCCATTTTCCTTAATGATTCCCTCCCTAATAACCATGGTATGTCCCCTTGTACCACATCTGTTATCAAATAAAAATCCCAACTATAAAATGAACATGGTATTCTTATTCTTTTAAACGCTTTATATTTAGATTCCCCAAAAACATAGCTTCCTTCTATCACCTCCATTGTCTTCCTGACCTCCTCTCTTTCTATCCAACTCATACTACCCAGCACATAGCCTAGTCACTTTTCCCCTATGACATTGGCACTACAACCAGTATCTACGATTGGCCAGATGTTGCCATACTCATTCAATTCTTCTTTTTCTTCTCTTATTCCAACGAATGCTCTTGGACTACTGTCTTCATTATAACTCAATCTTCCTACCTCCTTATTCATGTTTTCAAAGAATCTTCCTCTTCCTCTTCCAAAACCACCCACTACAATCCCTCTTCCTCTTTGTCCTATCTGATCACTTCTCTGCTCGCCTCTACCTTCCCCTCCCTCTTGTTTTTTCCATCTACCTTTCATGGGACATGAGGCTGCAAAATGATATTCTGATCTGCATAATATGCATTTCATAGTTTGTCCATATCGGTTTTTCGGATTCAGTCTTTTCACTTCTCTTTCCTCCTCCTTAATAATACACCTGTCCTTATCTTGCACGAGCCATTCCTTTGCTCCATTCTTCCCTATACCTTCACATACGTTTAGTAAACCACACTTAAAATCTTCAAATACCCAATCTCCTTTTCCACAATAGGCTAACACCATCTGTCTCTGGTTCTCTCCTATATTAGCACCTTCTAACAGATGAACACACC
>SEYY01001244.1:0-11032 GCA_009176605.1 Armadillidium nasatum
CCAACAAGTGATGATCCTCTTCAGCTAAGTTGATATGAAAAATCATCGTCGTCCTCATCACTGTCCTCCTCAGGTAAAACCGTTGGAGTCGGACGGTAATGATTCTTCATCTGATATCTCCCCTGTTCTTCGTTGATTTCCGCATGATTCTGTTGATAATCTTCATTATGTTGTTGTGTAAGTTGATTCTGTTGGGTCTGTTGATGTTGGCGGAAATAAGGATTTCGTAAGAGATATCTGGGAACATCAACCCATTTTCGGAGTTGTGAAAAATGAGCCTGTATGACACCTTCCCTTTCATTGATTGGGTACTTGGCTATATCGTATGCGAGTGTTGAGTCGTATACTTTAGTAATCACGTACGGTCCCCTAAATCTGGGTTTAACCTTGTTGTTTACAAGATTTCCTTGAAGTAAAGATTTATACGCAACCTTATCACCAATGTTGAGCGTTGAAAATTTTTCAGCAGGTGACTTCCAATATTGTTGTAAACAAGGATTTCTCCTTGCACACGAATGTTGTTGTTGAACTAAGAAGTCACTTGGAGTTGACTTGATTGCTGAATGCCAAGTATTGTTGTATTTTACAACTACTTGTGGTAGTTGTAAATCCCAATCAGTTGGGTTTTGTTGAATCATCATTCGCAAAGTCTGAAGTATGGTTCGATTTACTCGTTCCGTAACTCCATTCGTTTGTGGCCGATGACTAGATGCCAACAAATGCTCAATGGCAAATTCCTCCAATACTTCGTTAAAAAGTACTGAAGTAAACTCAGTTCCCTTGATCAGAAAGAAGTTTCTGCGGAACCCGTAGGCAAAAACGGAATAAGTTTGAATTTCAACGTAGTGCTTACGGTTTTCGCAGATTTATCTTTCATAGGAATTATGAAAAGATACTTAGTGAAAGTGATCGATTGCTACAAGAGCATAAGAGTGGTTTCGAAAAGTTCGCGGTAATTGTAATAAATCAACTGCTAACAATTCGAATGGAATAAGACGTTGTTATCTTCATTACAGGCGGAATAATCACAGTAGGATTATTTTTGTTAAGTTGACATGTCATACAAGACTTACAAATGTCACGAGCAACATTAGCAAGTTTTGGATGCCATAAGTCCTCTCTCACCAATGCAATAAGTTTCGGTGTTCCTGAATGTCCATTTTGTAAATGTAAATCCAGAAGTAACCGAATTAGAAGAGGCATGGATATTACCATTCGCGGATTGTTATCATTTTGGATGAAGATTAAGTCTCCAAACAAGAAAAGATGTTGTTGATATGGACGAAAGATTTCCAATCCATGTTCACGAAAAGTTGTGCTTTCGTATGGATCCAATGCTCTCCTCAGTTTGCGAAGAACATTGTCCTTGAATTGTTCTTCAAGTATTACCTCTTCATCAGCGCTAAATAATTCATCAAGTTCGTCGATGGTTAATTGACAAATGTTGACGATATTTATTTTGACGCTTTTCTTTTTGCACGGTTCAAGATAGTTAAAATGTATTCCCGATACATTTTGCAAGTTACAGACATCTCCAGGAGTTCCATAAGTTAATGGATTGTTGTCGTTGTAGAAAACTCGTACAAGGCAATTAGATATATTAGCAAAGGCTAATATTGCTTCTGGAATTGGAAGTTGGCCAGGTAATTTCAGCAACTTCAGCTTCTTTGTAATATTCCTGCCTTTAAGTTGATACTTATCGGGATGTTTGATAAGTTCTTCCTCTACGGTCTCCCTAATCTCCATATGGTTATCAGGTGTTCCATCCAACCACATGGAAAAAGATTGAAACAAGGAGTTTTCTCCTCCTGGCATTAACATGAACTGTATAACCTTTAGGAATAAAACCTGAAGGCTGTACTTGATCAATGGTGACAACTTCCAGTTGATCAGTATGATCTTCCGGGAGTGCCTCCACTGGAGCTCTGGATAACGGATTATCTTCTACGTTATCTTGACCTTCAATAGCGATTCGAAGTGGTTCTTCGCTGTTAATCAATCTGGTCACAACTTCCACTTCTACCTTTTCTTGTGGTATCGAAGCAGGAATCGTTAGGTCTTTCGATATTACCTCGAAATCATTTCCGGTTCTATGGAAAAGTTGATAAGTTGACATATCGGGTAATAAAGAATTTGATCGTAGAAGAGTAACTCCTATGACCATGGAATGATCCATAGCGGAATCTGGAAGTATGTAAAATTCTTCTAGAGTTGATACATACCTAGTTTCGAATCTTACGGTTACGAACTCGTGTATTGGAATACGCGCATTTCCAACGCCTGTGACCCTTGCGACCACCGATGGATATCGTTGTATACCATTCATTAATGAAACAGCGCTTTCTTTTATTAAGTTGATCTCTGCTCCATTATCTATTAAGGAATGGAAACAAGTTCCTGGATAGTCTACTACTTCTACTGCGACCATTAAAGGTTGGGGACTCTACAAGGAGTAGTTAACCCTTCAACCGTGACTGGCCCCTCAGTCACGGGGTCAATTAGTTTAAAGGGCGCTCTTGTTGATTTCGCGCGGACAATCCCCCAGTGGTGTTATTATTTTCTGTCGATGATCTTCTTGAAGTTCTCGAAGTTCTGTTAAGCGGAGAATTACTTTGTTGTCGTCTTGGTCTTCGATTCTCCCATTCCGGACAATGTTTACCCACATGACCGTATTGATTACATACGGGACAATTCTCCGGATATCGTCGTCGTTGTTGTTGTTGTTTTTGTTGACTTCTGGGATTTTGGGAACACTTGTAAGGACAAGTGCCCACTCTTCTTACAGATGGAACACTTGTTATTTAGAATATAACAAGTGTCCTTGGAGTGCGTATTTTTATCGCAAAAACTACACCACTGGTTGTTTTGTCGTTGCGAAGGTTGTCGCTTTCGATTATCCTGTCTACGGTCTTCCGACCGTCCCGAAGAAGCTAGAACTATCGCTATGTTTACGCGGTTTGTCCCTAACGAACTTGGGACTGCGGTTTCCCGTAGTTTTCTTTTGACGCCTTTTCGATTCTGATGACCGTTTCTCAACCGGTTTTTGTGGAGGTGGTTGGACATTGGAAGAAGTATTCTTCCAATGCTTCACCCCATCCGTCCATGGCTTTTGTTGGGGTCTCGACTCAGCCGCAACTCTAGAGATGTCTATTACTTTAGGAACGGGTACTTGTGCATGCCCTTTAAGTCCTGAAGGTGTCTATCAGCTAGGTTTACCAGCTGATCAAAGGAAACTTTGGTTCCCGAACACCACTCATGGTTACGGAGATAACTTGCGATCTCCTTGTTGATGGCAGGCGGTAAGGCTGATAGAAACACTTGACGCAGTGTCTCATGCTCTTTACAGTTTTTGCCGAAGTGGTGGGGTAAGCTTTCTTTGCGAGATCCAACAACCGGATAGCAAAGATTCTGACAGTTTCGTTCTTGCGCATTTTAGCGGACATAAAATCTTGGACTGCCCGCTCTCGTCTCACTGTATCCTCGTTATTAAACAGATCAAGTAAGCTCTGTTTACTCTCCTAATAAGACTTATCTGCCTTATGGAGTTGATGGTAGAGGGCGAGGTACGAGGATTGCAAATACGAACCCAAGAGCCTTAACCAGTCCTGTTTTTGAGTTGGGTACAGGATTGTACAATATTCTTCAAATTCTTTGAAGAATACTTTCAGGTCTTGGTCTGTGTCAGGGTTGAATTTCGCGGGTGGCACAGCCTTGTTGGACTTCGGGTTATTGAATAACTGTGTCAACCCAGTTAGTGCCTGCGAAACCATAGCGTTATGAGCCTGTTGTGCAGCTAAGCTTTCCGTTATGAATTCCCGGAATTGCTGATCCGTCATGGTTCCGGTCGGGATACGGGGTGCGCTTGCGGGGTTTATTATTGTTGGTATTGACGGTGGTTGGTATACTCCTCCGTCAACCTCACGATCCACTGTTACGGATGGTTTTCTCTCTTTAGGACGTACCGACCTTTATGAGGATTTCGCCGCCGTTGGAACGGGATCTGCACGAGCCGATAATTGTTCTATTATCCTTTCATTTTGCTCGGTAAATCTCAGATCCATGTCACGAGAGAAGCGAATAACACCCTCAAGCATCTCTTGCAATCTTTCCACAGTACGTCGATCTACTGGTTGAAAATCATGCAAGGTTTCACCCCTCGGGTTATCAGTTTGTTCTGGTGTGGACGCAGCGTTATTATTGAGTTGGAATGATTCATCCAACTCAATCAGCTGGTCCATGGTCACTTTTGATTCTTCCTTGTTCATCATAGGTTTTTCTGCCATTTTTCTGTTGAGTTTTGTTATTTTCTTTCTTTGATCCTGGTAAGGTCGCCACTTTATTTTCTCTGTAAGCCTACGCAAAGAAAACTAGAAATAAATGGTTAACACTCACAATGTTATGTTTATTCGAGTGGCGGTGGTTAATCGGGTTGTATCGTCCGATTCTCAGTTTCGTAAGGACGATGTTGATGATATAAAGTTGCTCTCCGACGTACACGAACAGCTGAACTCAGATCCGTAGTAAGGACTATTAGGATCACAAAAAGAGCAAATGGCAACAGATGGATAACAAAAACTGTTTTTCAGGTTGAAGGTGAAATGAAAAACCGGTAATAAAAATCGTGGAAGTTTTAATCTTTGATAATTTTGATGGAAGAATTCTTTTTCAAAAGCAGGATAGAACGCAGAAAAGGTTTATAAAAGAAAACAAAAAACTGTGTAAATCAGGGCTTTGGTTATTGAAAGACTGACGAGAATGTTGAATTCTTAATGAATATTTCTCAACAAAGAAATTCTCGTTGTCAAGTCTCTTAATTGAGGAAAATGGAAAAAGATCGTTGAAGGACATTGAGACGTTAAATAGATTGATGATGCAGTTCCCCTCCCCAGGACTACAAAACATAAAAATATGTAGAATTTTTTTACATATAAAAAACATTAATTAACACACAAAACAGGATTCTTACATGATTCTGTCGTAGGGTTGATTGAAGATATCACTCAATTTTAGAAAGTCTTCACTGGTTATTGTTTTTATCGTTTTAAATTCAATTTTTATTAAATTATAATTTTAGTCTTTTGTTCAGTTTTAATTCCTGGTTGTAATTTACGTTTTATTATCTAAAAAGAAGAAAAAAAAATTACTACCTAGAACCCGACTATAAAAAAAATAAAGCAAAAACTCTTTATCTTTATTGGAGATAATTGGTATTGTGGATAACTGGAGACCCATCTAAATTTTCTTTTGCCTCTGGTTAGAAACTTCCGTGCCGTAACTCTGTGAATAATAAAGTTAAATAGCATTTGTGAACACATGCTCACAATAGTTTTACCAATTGTAACGTAAGCATATTTTAATAAAGAGATGCAATATTCCATTACGTTTTCAAAGTTGTTCATTTATTGCACCATATATATATATATATATATATATATATATATATATATATATATATATATATATATATATATATATATATATATATTATATATTTATATATATTTCATAGAGGAAATTATTATATCTTTCACTAGAATAAATATAATAGAAAATATTTTAATATATATAAATATATGGGGTTGTTTTAATAGATTTTCTATGTAATTAGGATTCTTTGTCAGAGACAAGTCACTGAAAGCAGGAGAATGAATGAATCCATTCAACAGGATCAGCGTATGTTGCTGCCTTTATTTGATTTGCCATTGGATTTTCTATGCAACAAAATGTCAAAGAACACACACACATTTTTTTCACCTAGTTTCGGAAGATCAAAATTTATTGTGTGCTGATGTAAAAGTTAATGCATGTAATGAAAAGTAACTGAATTTTTTTCAACTTAACTGGAGGATAATTATATTCTCCATCAATATAATGAAATTCCTAAAAAGAAAAAGTAAAAGGTTTCAAATTTGAGTATGAATTAGTTATTTGGCAACTTGACAATATGGTATAATAATATGGGATTGTGTTTTAAAGATCCTTAGATCCTTTTTAAAAAATTAAAAAATAGGCAGTGTAACTTTAAATCTTAGACATTGTTACAGTTAAATAGATTGTTAGATGCGGAATCGATTTTTTATAGCTTGTTAATCTAACGAAGCTTTATTAACGAAAAAAAACTTTAAAATGTATATGTTTGATATTGTACACATCTCAATTTCCAGGATACAGTGAACATCCTTAAGGCAGAAGGCTACAAAATTCCTACTGTGATTGAAAGTGACGCCATGTTTACAGCAGATACAGCCCCTGAATGGGTTGATGGAGAATGTTGTCATCGATGTAGATCACAGTTTACAGTTCTTCGACGAAAGGTAGATCAAATAACCTAGAAGTAGTGGTGTTAAATACTATAAATAAAATCTGGAATATTTAATTTACATAATTTTAAAAGTTTGAACATTTTAATATTGTCATCATGTTTAATAGCATCACTGTCGTGCTTGTGGGCAAGTATTTTGTAACGATTGCTCAAACAAGTATTCCACAATTCCAAAATTTGGATATGAACGCGAAGTTCGTGTTTGTTACTATTGTTATGAAGATATTAATAAGTAAGTAATATTTTTTTCCTTTTAAGATCTGTCATATTTTAAAATTTTTGTGTGCTGCTTTTCATTCACCTTTTTTCTTTAACACTAATCTGCATAAGTTTGTTTATTTTATTGTTTTTAAATTTAAAAAAAAAACCTTTAATGTTTTTATTTTCAGAAGGGTTTAGTTGGAAGCCATTTGTCCTTTAATCTTTTATATACAGATAAGAAAAATGGTATAAGAAACTTTTAATTTTTTTTTTTTTTAAATAGCAGATGGAGAATGAATCTAGGGAAAAATTTTAGTTTTAATTTTCTCTCTCTAGTAAATAATTAGAGGGAAAGACTTAATGAAAACGTTTTGACTTTGAATATATTCATTTAGTTTATTTTATATTTTCTCGAATAGCTGAATGTGGTTGAATCATTCTTCCTTAATGGGTAAATTTTCTTCTTAGCAATTTGCATATTCATTCTATAGAATTTCCGAAAAGGTTGGAAAATAATTTACTAGTTATTTGCTTCTGGATGAAATTTTTAGGAACCAAAATTAGATTTTGTCATATCATGGGAAAATTTGTGTATCCTTATTGATTCAACAAAACCGATGCTACTACCTTCTTATTATCCCATTTTTTAAACCATTTTAAGCTAAATTGACAGTAACTTTTTCATATATATATATATATATATATATATATATATATATATATATATATATATATATATATATATATATATATATATATATATATATATATATATATATATATATATATATATTGTTAGAATCCTCCCTGAATTTGAACCCAACAAAGGAAAACAATAATTGGATAAAACTCACGCTTTATCGTTGATTCTCTTGATAAGTGTTGTTGTACTGCCTCTTCTTTGGGTGGCGGTGTTGTTGAGTGAAGTCGATCGACGATACAATCTGCTGAAACGACCAGTGATATTCAGATCCGTTGTAAGGACAGTGGGATCTCAAAAAAGAACGAATGGTGACAGATGTATAACAAAAACTGTTCTTTTCAGGTGGAAGGTTAATGAAAAAACAGTAATAAAACTGGTTGAATGTTTTAATATTAGAAAACTGATGAATGGAATTCTTTAAAGCAGGACATAACTTAAAAAAGGTTTATCAAGAACGATGCAAATCAGGGTTTTGGTTATTTAAGAAACTGACGGGAATGTTGAATTCTTAAGGATAGTGTGTCAATAAAGAATATCCCGTTGTCAAATCTTTTAATTAAGGAAAAATGGAAAGGACCGTTGAAAGACGATGAAACGTGAAATAGGTTGACGATGCAGTTCCCCTCCTCGGGACTGCAAAAGAATCAAGAATTTCCTTTTTATCATATTTTTTAAGTTCTTTTAATATAATTTTTTTTTTTTTAAAGAAAACACTAAGTGAACAAATAAAATTTTTCTTACCTGATCTCTTCGTGTGGGTAGAAGATTTCACTCAAAAAGTTATGTATTTTAGATTTCCAAAGTTCCTTCTTTTTTTTCTTTTTTTCTTTTTAAATTTTCTTTATATTTTAAATATTTATTTATTCTTATATATCGTATGTTGTTTTTAAATTGCTATTGTCAATTTACCTAAAAGCAAGAAAAATTTTTTTTATCCTTAGACCCAAATAAATTTTACTAAAACAAAAAAAAGAGAACTCTTAGCTTTGGGATGAATAGCTTGAGAACCCGCTTGAGTTTCTTCTTTTTCTTTCTGGTTATATGCTTCTATGACAACTTTCTGTGAAAAATAACATTAATAGTGACTGAACACATAAGCTCACAATATATATATATTAGGGATGGGGTCGGATAGCAAATTTACTAGATACCGGATATCTGGGAATTTTCAAATCCAAGATTCCAGATATCTGTTTTTCACTATCCAGCCGGATATCCAGATAAATTTCTTAATATTAATCGTCTTAAAATCCACATTAATTGCTAATTTTAAATAGGGATATATATATATATATATATATATATATATATATATATATATATATATATATATATATATATATATATATATATATATATATATATATATATTTTTTTTTTTTTTTTTTTTACACATCACCACCACTCACGGGCAAAGCCCTATTCAAGAAGGGGGTGTTAAAAGAATAAAAATGAAAGTAAATAGAGTACAAAAAATTTCGCAACGCAAATTTCTCAGGTGGGCGCAGACGCGGGCTTTAAAGAAATTGAGATTAAATGCAGAGGGAAATACAGAAGATGGAAGAGAGTTCCACAAGACAGAGGTGGCAGGAAAGAAAGAGGCACCACAGCGGACAAGCCTGGAGTTGCCTATGTCCACGCAAAATTGATGCGCGGACAAGCCTGGAGTTGCCTATGTCCACGCAAAATTGATGCGCGGACATTGCACCCCTTGTGCTGCGAGGACGCCGTAAAGGTGGAGGTACACGGGTAGATAGTTCCCTCGAGCATTTGCCACTGTAGTACCTATAGAAAAGTGACAAGGCACCAATATCACGTCGCAAAGATAAAGAATCAAGAGAATTAGAAAGAGTGGGACAGTTTATAAGTCTTTTAGCCTTTGACTCAACCCTATCCAAAAGACGGGTGAAACCTGAGCCACCCCAGATATGAGAGCAGCACTCCATACAAGGGCGGATGAGACTCTTGTATAATTGGAGTAACTGCGAGGAAGAAAAAAATTCTCGCAGTCTAAACAGAACTCCTAGCTTCTTCTTTGAGGCCGCCCTAGCAACCATTGTGATATGAGGTTTCCAAGACATTTTTTTGTTTATGTGAAGGCCAAGGATGTTTATATTGTCAACAGGAGAGACGGGAGAACCATCGAAATAAATAGAAAAGTTAGGAGGTGTCTTTGAGAGAGAGATTTCTAGAAGTTGAGTTTTTAAAGAGTTGAATTTCACAAGGTTGAGACGACCCCACTGGGAAATTCTATCCAGATCTGCAAGAATGGAATCAGAAAGATGTAGACGAGAAGCAACTCTAGATGCAAAGGAAGGAGCATATTTGAAATGAGTAGAAGAATGGAGGGTTGAGTCATCGGCATATGAATGTATAGGGTTAGATGAACAGCTGAGAAGATCATTAATGAAAAGTAAGAATAGAGTAGGAGACAAGACAGAACCCTGAGGAACACCACTATTGACAGGAAAGGAAGAAGAAGTCGCTCCATAAACAACAGCCGAAATAGAACGATTAGAAAGAAAACTAGACATAAGTAAGCAAAGAGAAGGAGGAAACCCAAAGGAGGGGAGCTTGGAAAGCAGTGACGCATGCCATACCCGGTCAAACGCCTTAGATATGTCAAGCGCCACCACGCAAGTCTCCCCATGGTCCCTAAGGGCAGAAGACCATAGATCTGTGAGATAGGAAAGTATATCACCAGTAGACCTCGAACGACGAAAGCCATAGTGATGATAAGAAAGAAGGGAATGAGATTCCAGATGATCTAAGAAGTGAGAGTTAAGAAGGGTTTCAAAGATCTTAGACAGAATACAAGTGAGAGCTATAGGGCGATAGTTGGAAGGATATATATATATATATATATATATATATATATATATATATATATATATATATATATATATATATATATATATATATATATATATATATATATATATATATATATATATATATATATATATATATATTAGGGATGGAGCGATACCAAAATTTTTACCGATACCGATACCTAAAAATACGCCGATACTTATGCCGATACTACTACCGATACTGAAAAGGTCGATACCGATACCGGTATCGGAAAATATGCCGATACTTGCCGATACCGATACCGATACTTCACTCCATCCCTAATATATATATATATATATATATATATATATATATATATATATATATATATATTATATATATATATATATATATATATATATATATATATATTATACATATATATTCGCCTCTGGTGGGCAAAGGCCAGAGGCTTACTAAAATGCCACCAGAGTTAGGGGGAAAGTTGGGAACCTGGTCAAATTAAAGGCCGACATGACCTGATACACGGCGTTTGAAAATGTATAAGTTATAGGAAGTTGGGAAAATATATGAAGGAAGTGTGTTGCAGACTTTACCAGTAGAGTACATGTAAGATTGAGCATAGCGGTTAAGTCTGGGGTTACAAAATTGGACAGAGAAAGGATGAGACTGTGTAGAAAGACGAGTCGCACGAGCCCTTCTCAATGGAGGAGGTATGCAACGAGAGAGTACAGAAGAGCAGTATCCATTGTAAAAGCGATAGTATAGAGAGAGTGACGCAACAATTCGACGGGCAGAAAGAGATTGGAGAGAATTAGTGAGAGCAGGAGAGTTGATAAGGTGAAAAGCCCTAGACTCCACCTTTTTCAGGATAGCTGTATGAGTGGAACCACCATAGATGTGTGACGCCTACTCCATACATGGGCGAACAACACCCCAATACAGAGCAAGCAACTGGGGTTGACTGAGGAAATGCTGGAGGCGTCTCA
>SEYY01001244.1:13632-16132 GCA_009176605.1 Armadillidium nasatum
GAAGACGCGCTTGCTAATATACATCAAAGAATCGTAATTCGGTGTCACCCTTGTATATTTTACTTTTTACTGTTTTTTTTTTTTTTTTTTTTTTTTCTAAGTTTATAATTTCATTTTGGTTCCTTTGCTTTAATTGTAGGCACAACAGTAGCAAGTAACCTGCTATAAATTATGTTATGGAAAGAGCAAACAGGGAGGAAAGAGAGGAATGCATTGGTTTATTTTCCAGGCACCTTACCCATAATGGAAAAAATATATATATATATATATATATATATATATATATATATATATATATTATATATATATATATATATATATATATATATATATATATATATATATATATATATATCAAATTTAAAAATTACAAATATTTGTTTAGCTATTTATAGAAAGTAAATTTATTTTGGTTTTAAAAAGAAAATGCATAAAAATTGTGAATACGAAAATTATTATTGTCATTATTATAATATTTATTTTTAAAATTATATACTATATTATGAATTGTTTTATGAACGTATTCTCTTTGGACTATAAATTATTTTTTTTAAACTCAAGATAAGAATTAAACTCTGAATATTTAGTTTTTAATTTTTTCTTAAATGAGTTCAGATATGTAAAGGAATGAATGAACTTTACAGTAAAATGTAAACAAATTGGTATATTCTTGAGATTTCTTTAAATGATTCCTCTTAGCTTAAGATTTGGATTACTAACTCTTGAGAGAGGGCTTTAATATCATTCCTTAATTTAGAAATACAGTCCTCCGTTGAAAAGTAAAGGAAAAGGAATCGGAATTGTTAATTGAAAGAAAAATTGATTTTCTGAATTCAAAATTAGAGTACGAAAAAAAATATTTTTTTCAGTAACCAGTTCTCACTTTAGTTTAATTTTTTTTTTTTTAATTTTCATATTTCTTAAGCATGAACTTTTCTAAATAAAATTTTCCCATTTAAAACTAATTATTGGTTATATTGATTTTATTAACAGTTGTTGCTGCTAAATTTGTCTAGTGTTGCTTCTTAAAATGTTTTGCAGTGTTTTGTTTTTCATATTGGGGCAAGCATAATGCTGTTACTTGGAAACACTTTTATCATTTAAAAAGGCATATATATATATATATATATATATATATATATATATAATATATTATATATATATATATATATATATATATATATATATATATATAGTAATATATATATATATATATATATATGGTCAGAGCAACCTTGTAAAATTGAACTTAAAAACTCGTCTATGTCCCATCTCCCTCTCAATAAAAATACCTCATAATTTTCCTATCTCCTTCAATCTATCAAGTAGCATAAACATTCTTAGTCTACACATAAACAATAAACTCTCTTAAAAACAGCAAATCAAAATGGTTGCTAAGGTGGCCTGTAAGAAGCTGGAAATACTTTTCAGGTTGCAAGAATTTTTTTATTCTGAACCGTCACTTCAATTATATAAGGGTCTTATTCACCATTATATGGAATACTTTTCACATCTGGTGGCCTCCAGTTCATCCAGTCTTTTGGATAGGGTTGAGTTTAGTAGAATTGTTGCTTTACTTCTTTTATAGACATTATTATAACCAACACCGCTTCTGAATTCTTCAGTCACATACTTCCTCCATTGAGAAGAGCACGTGGACACATCATCTACATAGTCTTATCCTTTCTCTGTCCAACTCTCTGACCCCAGACTTAACTTCTATGCTCAATCTTAAGTGTATTCTACTGCTAATCTGAAGCAACACACTCCTTATGCCTATTTTCCCCAACATCCTTTGATTTGCACACATGCAAATGCCGTTCATCGAAACACATCGACCTTTAATTTGGCCTTTCCTGAGAATTTCCCAACTCTGGTTGAAATTGGTAGGCCTCCACCCATTGTACACAAGAAGAGATGTATTAAAAAAAAATTCTTGAGGCTAGATATTTTCGTAGAAAATTAATATTCAACTACTTGAGCTTAGCTTTTATCTTATCCATCATACTTGAGAGGTTACTTTACTTCTTAAGAGCATGTTAAAAGTAGTTACATTTTTTTTTAATGAGTGTATTCTTGTGCTGTGGTATACCCAGCTGGCTAACATTATCATTTGTAAATTTTACCAATTTTTCAAAATAAAATTTTTTACTAAAAAAGAAAGTGCTTTGTAATATATTTCAGGTTTTTGTTATAAAGAGACAATATATTTTTATACATTTTTTTTAATTTGCTAACGATTTTTTCGAACTTGTATCTTTGCAATTTCAAGTCCTACTTGTTATTGCAAATTTTCCAGTTCTCAATATTTCTAGAAGTAATCTATATCAAATTATTTTGCTTTAAAATTTCACTTGGTAAAAATTAAATAAGTTAATTAAATTTATTACTCAGCGCTGCGAAAACAACTCCAAAAAGTGATTCTTCACCACCAACTTCAGAGAAAACCATTTCCAAGGTATTGTTTCAGTTTTTTTTGGTAAATTACTTTTTATTTAAA
>SEYY01001244.1:21132-28632 GCA_009176605.1 Armadillidium nasatum
TTTCACCATGTTGTGAATGCAGATTTTTATCTTTAAAATTATTATATTGCAAACAATGCTCAAGTTCACTAGACTGAGATACGCTTTCGTTTAAAACAGATGGTTTTAAATCAGTAGTAGCAATCTCATTCCTATGAAGCTGAACATTGTTATACTTTATATTATTTATATAATTATGAAATGAATTAGTTTCATTATTTGCAATAGTATAAACCTCATTTGCCAGGGAGTAGCTTTTACCTTCTTCCTTTCTTAATTTTTCATATTTAATATTGACACTTTTATCACCAACTATTATACACTGCACTTTATTATTAAATTTCACTTTTAATTTCTTTTTTTGAGGGGCTGATGTTAACCCCTAAGATCCGTTTCCCGGAGGGGTTGAAGGGGATGGTCCTGAAGTTGAAAGTTGGGCTTCCCTGGGTGCCCATCGACAGCTACCTCCTTGGCATCTTGTAGCTTTTTCTCTAAATTTGTAATGATAGTAGCAAAGAGCACCTTCTGGCCTATAATCTTGAAGGTGACCTGCCCCTGGAGTAGCCTCTTGTCCGACTATTCTCAAGTCGTGTAATCCTAATCTCCATTTTATGAGACTGTGTTGAAAGCTCGTCTACTTTTTTAATTACTTCTGCAACTTGAGTGGATAGGTTAGCCACTTCTCGAGCGAGGAAGGAAATTGAAGGTGGTGGTGTAAGGTCTCTTGTTCTTGTAGAAAAAGGGGCTATGGCATTAACAACAGAGTCATGGCGGTAATGGTCTGCTGCAATTCTACTTCTGCGACTCATGTATTTATCAGCTGCATCGGCCATTTTAAAAATTGATAGATCTCCTGTTAATACTTCCAGCATTGCTGGAAAAACATTTCCTTTGCAACCGTTTCATTATTTTGTATCATACTTTCGAATGCAGAATCCCCAAGCGACAGCCTTATTCGATTCAAATATTCTGAGGGTTTTTCACCAGGTTTTAATTTCTGTTGAAACAAGTCTGCAACTCTTTCCCGGGCCGAAGGAGCATATGTAGCTCGCAAAATTTTTTAATTCATCATAAGTATTTTTGGTTAAAGGTGGTTGAATTTGGGATATAATGGCAGATGGCAACAATGGTCCAATAAGTTGAGTTCTCTCAATAGGCTTATTCACAAAATAAAGCAGGAATAGCCATTCTACTTTGTTCAACCAATTCTCGATGTCTCTCTTATCAAATTTTTGGAAATCTTGAGTACTAAGCATTTTCCTATTTTGAGGTGACAGACTTCTGGAAGATGAACTGTCACTGGAAGAACTCCTTTCCGAAGTTCGTTGAATTGGCCTTCCTGTGCCTTTGTTATTGGTTTCATTAGTATTTGTTTCATTATCAACTGCTGCATGAGTTATAGAGATCCCAGAGGTCGAAGGATCTAATATGTTGTTATTGTTAGGCCTATTTTTATTATTTTTTCTTGAAGACATCGTAGAATTGTGTTATATAGTTCTTACTATATATATATATATATTTATCTATTTAGTTTTATTTATTCCTATTTTTTTTTTTTTAAGTAGGTGAAATTATATAGCAGGTGCTCAGTTAATTGGTATGAATATAGGTATACACTCCTATCCTATGCTTGTACATAGTAGTCAATTAACTTCTACAAAAATATATATATATATATATATATATATATAATATATATATATATATATATATATATATATATATATATATATATATATATATATATATATATATATATATATATATTATATTATATTTTAATTTTTTTTTTTTTTTTCAAAGTTATGTCAATGTTATTTAGATTATTAAATATCACAGCTTATAGATCACTGTCTTTATAAATAACTTTTCATTTGAAACCTGATAAACTTTTTTAAAAAATTTTTTAAGGGCGCTAGGCTAAAGTATCACCATGTACATGTTATAAAATAGCTTAACCTGCTTATTTTCAGTGGTATTTTCATAAAATGTCTAATAATTTCTAAACAAAAGAGCAAAATGCCAATTTACCAGGCTAGGCTAGAATTTCTATTAATTCATTATTTATTTATATATTTATTTATCTTTATTATTATTACTGTTTTCAAAATTTATTTAAATGTTATTTTACTTTATTAAATATCACAGTTTACTAATACAGTGTCACTATAAGTCACTCCTTGTTTAATTTTAATGATGAAAACTTAAGAAATTTTAGAGTACCTAAAGTGCACAATTACCAATTACAAGGTAAGCTAGAGTATGTTGGCCCTATTTCCTTTCCAACTTTAGGCCTAAAATAATTTAAATTTTCCTAAAAGTACCATTAATTTTCCATAAAAACAGTTTTTTAGTTCAATATTATGGGAGAGCTAAATTCTGCATAATAACTAGCTTATATGCTAGAGTTGGCAATTCCAGATGTAGGCCTAAAATTCTTTTAAAATATTCAGAAAGTTTCTATTATTTCTTACTAAACTGTCAATTTTTATTTAAATTTTATATCTGCTTAGTTTATTTTACTATGATTTATAATTTCTTCACGAAAATGCTCTCATTTATGCACGCTACAGCTCTAAGCCCTGCAACAATTTATGTCTTTGATTTTATTTATTTTTCTTATTCAAAAAACTTCCTATTTATTTATTTATTCTTTTATATTCGTTCTATATACTTGGCACTCTAAAGGGATCAATCACTTGCAAAATTAAGGCTTCTATGAATTGATGAATGCTTTGCTCTTTTACTGTAATCTAGCTTAGGGTATGCGCCGACCTAGAGCTTAGAGCTCTATATAAGAAGTTATTTTCCTCTTACCTTACTTTAGTATCGTTTCCTTATGAATAATATTGTGTATAGTTTGGTATTAAACAATATTCTTGCTTACGAATTTATTTTCTATTAGAATGTTCACAAAATTTACAAAGATCAATCAATTCTATTACAATTCAAAAGCGTGTTGTTTTACCGGCTTTTTGTTTCAGAATTCTTCTTACAATGACGCTACTAACATCGATATATGTGGGCATTGGGCATGCACGATATCGATATACTCGATATCGTCCCTTTTTTTTCGATATTATTTTAATTAAATTATATTTACAAAAAGCAATTATTATCAATACAACTTTACTCCATATATATATATATATATATATATATATATATATATATATATATATATATATATATATATATATATATATATATATATATATATATATATACTTTTACGATTTGACACAAGCGCGTTGTGCGGTTGTTTCTGACATACTGAATGTATATCAGCTCATTTTCTGAGCTGCTGAATGCAATCTCAGATTTGTCGTGGCACCCTATAGTAATGCCAGATTCCTTCTAATTGTTTAGGGGCTCGAGGTGCGGTTTATGTAGTGATTAATTGACATCAGCAAAACAATTTTATGAAAATCCGAAATAAAATCAATATTAAATACAAATGTCTTTCTCAATCGTCGTCTGCATATTTTTTTTAGAAAGGAGGTTATGTTTATTTAAAAATCTCATATATGACAAGTGTTACTCTCTTGCCAAGCTTAATTCTCATTTGAAATAGTAATAACAATAATAATGATAATGCTTCTGAATAGTAATAAAAATAATAATAATAATATTACTGTTTGAAAATTCTTAATATTACATTACGTTAGTGAGTCTTAATACAAAATGCTTCTTTCATTAATATCAGTTCAAACTGTTCTGATCAAAGTGTGCTGATTTTATATATATATATATATATATATATATATATATATATATATATATATATATATATATATATATATATATATATATATATATATATATATATATATATATATAAGGTTCTTCAAAACGGAGGAATGGAGGAAGTAGATGATTTTGTTTCCACCCTTCGCAGCCAACTTGAAATATTTGTGAACCGTATGAAAAGCAACCAGTCTCGTGGAAGGCCAATTGCTAATGACACGGCAGTGCAGTCTTTATTTGTTAATATTACTGCTATGCATGCTCAGCTTCTAATCTATATCCAAGAGCAGGATCAAAAGAGAGGTATGTTTTTAGTTCATAAAATGTAGCCATTAATTAAAAGAAATCATGGTAGTGTGCTAGTTAAGTTCACTATCTTATTATCTATATCTAATTAATATTATTCCTTTCATTTTTGGCTTAAGTGCATTTTGGGCCAAGCAATATTAAGTTGCTTCACAAAATATATATATATTTATATATATTTTAATAATTTTAATAATAATATAAGAATAATAATAATAATAATAATAATATAATATATATATATATAATATATATAATATATATATATATATATATATATATATATGTAGCTTCATATATTATTTTTTATTTTTATTTTAATAATTTTATTAAATAAATAATAAGAAGACCATATATGTATCCATAATATATGTTGCTTCACCACATATCTTAATAATTTTATTTAAATTTAACCTTTTTTATTTTTTAATATATATATATATATATATATATATATATATATATATATATATATATATATATATATATATATATATATATATATATATATATATATATATATATATATATATATATATATATATATATATATATATATATATATATATATATATATATATATATATATATATATATATATATATATATATATATATATATATATATATATATATATATATATATATATATATATATATATATATATATATATATATATAAGATATAAGCGTATATCCCGTAGGGATACGCATATGGTCTTATTATTATATATATATATATATATATATATATATATATATATATATATATATATATATATATATATATATATATATATATATATATATATAATTGATTCCAAGACAAATCAGACAGTGCATGACACCACTATGTCTTAGATTTTGCTCAAACCTTGTACCTCGTCTCTTTTTACCTAAAAACAAAGATAAGGTGATTAAAAGAAAAAAAATTTTAATGAGGGAAATTACAGGCCCCCGAAATTTGTGTGCTCCAAAATTTAATTTCATTTTGTACTATTAGTGATATAATGTGAAACAAAATGCTTTTGATGTAAAAAGGCATGAAAAATAAAATTAAGTCTAAGCAAATTTTCCTTGGGCTGATATTTTAAAAGTTAAACAAAATTTTAAAATTTGGGGCCTGTTTCCCAACTTGAGGTCAATCGATACATATTTTTTTATTAATGTTAAGTGTTCCTTTACCATTTGTGCATAAAAGTATGAAATGAAACACTTGTAAATTTTAATATTTAATGCTTAATTTTTACATAGAATAACTTGAACTGAACTGAAAAAAAAAAAAAAAATTTTATTTACTTGAAATTAGTCTTAATGTGTAACTTTCTTAAGCAATTCACATTAATTTTCTTAATATAGAATATAAAAAGAAGTTGAGAGTGATAGTAAGTAAATATGCATTTAGTCGCTTTTAAGCTTCATTTTCAAGAATCGTAATGCCTGGAAAAATGCTTGGACTTGACATCATACACAATATGTCATTTTGCATTATCCAACATTTCTCTTTTTGGTCAGGAAAAATGTATTTGGATGTGGAGTGTAGTTAGCATTATTTTTGCAATCACCAAATTCATGAGACACTTCATCAATAATCCCTATCCAGAGTGCTTTATCATGCATGCATGAAACATATTGTCTTGGAATATTTTCAATTTCAGATGCACTAATTTCAGTGTCAGTTGTATCAGATTCCACTTTAATTAAAAAAAAAATGGGTGATTCATTTTTAGATGTCCTGTATGCAAATATTTTGTTTATTTCACTAGGAATAAAAATTTGTGAAAATCTATAGTAATTAGTAGAGACTTTTGAAATCTAGTTTACAAGGTGTTTTATTCAATTCAATTTTAGTTTTTGAAACAAAAGGCATTCAATATTCTTAATATTAGATTTACAAAAGTTGTAAAATGACTCTGGAGTCAAAATGTGGTTTGCCACTCTTTGTTGCAACTGCTCTTTTGTGACCCTTATTCCATCACACACGCTTTTCCCATGGGTAGTAGCAAAGGAATTCCATTCTGCTTTCACTTCAAAATCACTCTCATGATATAATTTAATTAAATTGAATATATTTTTAAATTGTGTCTTACAGCCATCTGAAAGTAATTATTTTTATTTTTATTGTTGAGAAATTTTGCTTTATTAAGTTCACAAAACTGTTGAAAAATATACTTTGCAGTAGTGGAATGTTCAAGAGAATCACTGATAACACAGTAACTTTTGTGGTTAACCTTACAGTCAGCATTGAAATAATATATAACTATGGGACGCAATTTAACCTTATCATTTGTCCAATGAAACATTTGGGCAGCATCTTGAACAACAAATGAATAATTGTCACAAAATCAACAAGTTCAATAGCTTCAAATCAGGAAGTATATTTTCTTTCAAGCTACGTAGATATGCACTTTGAGTCTTTGCTATGTAATGATGGCGAGTCAGATTAACAATGTTATTTGACAAACTGTCACATTAACTCAACAGGTTTCACAAATGTTTCTATAGTTGTTCTGTCTGTGCTTACCCATTTACAATATTCTACATTGTCACATTTAGATCGAGAGAAATTAAATAATCTTTGACACCTGATATACCTGGACACTTTTTACATCATTGCAACATTCAATTCTGATTATTTTTGTCACAAGGTGCCTTAACAGTTAGAATGTTGTGATTTAAATTCTTTTTACCACTTGCAGGTATCATTAGCTTGGGATTCTGGTAGAATGTGCAAACACAGAGTTTATAATAGAGGTATACCAGAATTTGGAATTTTTTCCCTGTTCCAGTTCCGTCCAGAGCCAGAATTGCTAAACTACTTCTGAAAAAAAATTTGCTGGAAGAATTTTATTTTACATAATTATAGCTCATCTTTTATCATAATATAATAGTAGCTTTGGGTAGCATTCATAATTCAATTCAATTCGAACAGTTTATTCAGAAAAAAGTACATTTAAAAGTTTGAACAATTACATACAAAAAGGTCCTATACTGTTAAATACAATAATAATAATAATAACAATTATAATAATGTCCAGTTCTCTGAAAAGGGGCTGCTAGGGGAAACACTCCGTTTCCTTTGAGCCCCAAAGTTTAGTACATATAGATTTAATAATTACATGTTAGGATAGGTTACTTCTAGAGTAACGGAGATCTAGATATATTGATCATGCAGGCAACAATAGCAAAGTTATTAATTATGAAGTTTGCTACAACGATTTTAGTAATACTAATAGCAATGAAGATATTTATTTCAGGTATTGTAATAATAATAATAATTATAATAAGTAACAATAATAATAATAATAATAATAATAAAAATGATAATAATAATAATAATAATAATAATAATGATAATAAGAATAAATATAATAATAATAATAATAATAATAAAAATTATATTAATAAAGATCATAATAATAATGGTAACTATATTGATAATCATTTATGTTATACAACCGTGATAATA
>SEYY01001244.1:36132-39449 GCA_009176605.1 Armadillidium nasatum
TGGGGGAAAGGAGTGGATGGGGCTATTTTTCTAACTCGCCTCTTTAGGCCTCTCCGAGGCTGCTTTATATTTCGCCATTTTTATTGTTTTAAAAAGGTAACATACGAATAAGAGCTAACAAATTTGTTTCAATGTTTATGAATTCAGAAAAAAACTGGTATCGGTACTCGGTATCGGTAAATTCTAGGGATATCGTATCGGTACTCGATATCGGTTAAAATTGTGGTATCACTCCATCCTTTACATATAGGGATCGAGCGGGGCTGGAATTTTGCCGGGGCCGGAGTTGCCTAAAATTTGTAAAAAGTTCAGAAGCACTGAAATTTTAGGCTAAGAAAATTAGATATAAATTTAATTGAGGTTTATTTAATTATAAGGAAGGAATAGAATAGGCAACATTCACTTAAATTAATGATTATATGCATTTTCTCCCGAAAAAATATTAGAAAATTACAGATTTTGTATAATAAAAGTTTGAAAAACTTCGAAATTATTTTTTATTTTTTTATTCACAAGTCTACTTAGGTAAGACCCTAAGTAACGCTTAGGACATTTTATGAAAAAATGTAAGATATGAAATTATCAATATAACCTGTATTTATACATATTGTTATTTTATTGCTGTGTATCAAACTTGTATCATTTAGCTACATTATTTCAAAATTATTATTTTTTTATACTTTCAGTCACTATGGCTGAAAGATCAGCTTCAGCAGTATGGGAGTACTTTACAATGTTTCAGGATAGGCTCGAAATAGCTAAATGTAACATCTGCAGTCAGAATATTAGAAGAGAACCTCCGGGTGCCACAAGTAAAAATTTTCAACCAAATCTTTATGGGGGCATCTAAAATCAAAACAAAAAGATGAACATTCACTAGCAAAAAAGGAGCGGTCAAAAGAAACAGAAAAGAAAAAGAAAATATTGAAAAAAAAAGAAAAAAATCTTAATTTTCTTATATTTTGTTTGAAATTTTTTATTATTATTATTATTTGACTGATTGAGCTGAAATTTTCAGGGTATATGCATATTTTCCCGAAGTTCTGAGTTGATTTCGAGCATTTTTCTGAGTCTATAAATAGCGGTTTAAAAGTTATTAGGATCCAAAGTTGAAAAAAATGAATAGCGGGGTCAAATCACTGGTCTAATATGCTAAAAATTTAACTGAGTAATCTTAGCCCCAATTTCTTCCATTAATGGGAACAGATTTTTCATATCACGTCTAGAAAAAAAGTTATAAGCACTTGAAAAAAAATTGCAAAAATCGTACCCTTCCCGAGAAGAAAATTATTTTAAAAAAAAAAGCTACATACTAATTTTTTTTATTTTTAGATATTGTTTAGAGGAGGGACAGGGCTGCAATTTTTATTTAGTGCATTATTAAATGGTATATATTTGTTTGAAGCAAGATATAGCCTCTCAAACTTTGGGAATTTTTGAAATTTGGTCAAAAATGGACCTTTTTTGAGAGGCTATATATCGAAACCAAAGATTCACATCGAATAAAGTATAGAGAGGAATTTGTAGCCCCATCCCTCCTCTATGCACCTACCAAAAATAAGAAATGTTATAGTTGTAGTTTTTTAAAAAAATGTTTTTTGTCCGAAAAAGGTGAAAAAAAAAATTTTTTTTTTCAAATTTTTTTCGATAGTTAGTCAGTTCCTGGCTTATAACAGTTTTCCTATAACTCTGGGAACAAAAGTCTGTTAGAAGCTTTTGTATCTCATAATTTTTTAATAAATTTCAGGTCATTCCAAAAAGTGGTTTGGTTCCGCCATTCATTTGGAAAATGGTCAAATTTCCAAAAAAACTTTTTAACAGTTATAGGCTCAGAAAAACGCTAGAAATAGATTTTTTTTCACCGGGGAAAAAACTATATACACTGAAAATTTCAGAAGAATCGGCTGAAAATTAAAAAAAAATTGAAATTGTACTTCCCATAAGTATAATTTAGCATTTTAACCCCGGCAGGCAAACCCCGGTTTTCCCTGATATATATATATATATATATATATATATATATATATATATATATATATATATATATATATATATATATATAATATATATATATATATATATATATATATATATATATATATATATATATATATATATATATATATATATCATACTGAAATTTTATTAATCGAATAATTGAAGAAAGATAAATGTTGAATTAAAACTTAATAGGACGTGAAATTGAAGAAAAAAAAAGTGGTTTAACTAGTGCCTAAATCTCTCTAAATATATTTATCATTTAAAGTACATTTTAATCATTAACAAACAATATATATATATATATATATATATATATATATATATATATATATATATATATATATATATATATATATATATATATATATATATATATATATATATATATATATATATATATAGTTCTCATGATCCAGCTATAGTGAACTCGCCCAAAACTTTTCCATTCAGAACTACCCAGTGTAGTTGGTGTATCTCCCTACCCGCATCCCTGACCGTCTTGGTGATGAACCCGAAATACTTTATCTTTTTTTTAACCTCTTATCCTTTTCCTTGTATTGTTAAACTCTTTCCTTCTCTGGGTTCAACCGATCACCTTATCTTCTCTGCATTTTCGAGTCTTCAGCAAGAACGGCCCTGGCCTTCGGTAAGGAGAAGTGTTTGGTATTTCGTTGATGCTAATTGGTCTGACTTGCGGTTGCTCTTCTCTGATTTTCTTGGATTGATTACTGTTTCTTTGAAATGTGTCTTAGGGTTGCAGAGCAGAAGAGAGTGATGGTTCTGTTCGGTATGGAGGCGCACATTCCATATTCTTTCCTTTTAACTAAACCTAACAAATCTTGATTTAATTCTCGTTCTTGTACTATTCGCCTCAAGTATCCTGTCTTCAGAAATTATCGTCGGTCTTCAAACTCCAGAAAAAATTTGTTCTTTCTCTAATTTCTAACTGGGAGAACAGAAAACAAGATTGTTTTCAATACTTCAAAAACTCAGTTCCTTCATCATTCTATTCGACATAATCTTCTACACTACTACTAAATCTTGTTCGAAAACACAACTCAAATCTTCTCCTGTCCTTAACATTCTCGGTATTTCCTTTTCACGTAATCTTTCTTGGAAGGATCACATAACTTCTCTTTCTAAACAAGTTCCAAAGAGGTTCGGCGTCTTGAGGCACCTTCAAAATTTCTTCACGTCACCCCAATTGCTTTTCTATATAGATAAATCGTTCGCCTCTATATATGCATTATGCACCACAAATCTTGGATGGCTCTACTATACAGCTTTCCATGGAAAGGTGGAATGTAGGGCTTTTC
>SEYY01001244.1:39549-69549 GCA_009176605.1 Armadillidium nasatum
ACCATTTTGGCATCAAACAAGCAAGGATGAAAATCTTACTGGCATTGCAACAGTTTCCTTGTTAAATTTCTCGAAGGTCTCCTAGTATTAGACGTTTTTGAATGTGTTTTTTGACACCATCTTTATTTTAACACACACTATTTGCCTTACCTGAACATAAACGCCGCATCTCATCATTTTCATAAAAAATTTCTGATCGTTTCTACCATTTCTGTATTTATGTATTTTCCTTTGAAGTAGTTTGACACTTCTGGTAGAATACCAGATGTTTGGTACTTCTGGTAGAATACCAAATATTTTTTTTTCATCTTCTGACCTTTGTTAACCAAATATCATGTTGCTCCAAAGAATATTTTGGTTTCTTCTATGCTGTATGGAGACATTGTAAGTATTTGAAGGCAGCCCTTGTATGAAGTAGAAGCATTAAAATTTTTAGACTTCTCAACAAGGCTTCATACCTTTAGAAATGAGAATGCTGTTAATGTTTATACATTCTGTAACTTCATTATGTAGCAAATTTTATTTTTTTAAAAAACGCATAAGTTTTTTTTTTTTAATAAATATATTGAGTATGTTTTATTTTTAAATATTTTTTTTTAATATATTTATATATATATATATATATATATATATATATATATATATATATATATATATATATATATATATATATATATATATATATATATATATATATATATATATATATATATATATATATATATATATATATATATATATATATATATATATATATAGTGGAACTCCAATATTCGTCCCCTCCAGTATTCGTCTTTTCCGATATTCGCCCTGTAATTTTTTTCCGATATTCGTCGAAAAATCAATATTCGTCCTACCTACGAAAGCCTATAACCTTAAAAATAAAAACTCTTAATAACAATTATTGTTTTTCTCATCCAAAAGGTAAATTTCTTTTTAAAATTTTATTTGTGTTTAGCGTTTATGTAGGCCTACACAGTGCGTATTACGTATTATTTATGGCAGTACGCTGTTTAATATGTACTGTAGTTAAATTGTACAGTGTTTGAAATGATTTCGGAGATCGATTCTAGATTGAAATTTTTTTTTTTTTGTTAAAGAATAGATAGGCAAAATTCGAGGCTGGGAACGAATTAATCCATTTTTAGTTAATTCCTATGGGAAAAAATTATTCGATATTAGTCTTTTTCGATATTCGTCATCCCCTCAGGAACGGATTAATGACGAATATTGGAGTTCCACTATATATATATATATATATATATATATATATATATATATATATATATATATATATATATATATATATATATATATATATATGTGTGTGTGTGTGTATTGTGCGTGCGTGCGTGCGTGCTTGCTTGCTTGCTTGCTTGCTTTTCCAACTCTGTACCATTTTGCTATTCTCTAACTTTGACGGTTCTGCCTCATTAATAGATTTTGAAAATACATCTTCCAACTTTCGTTTCAAAGAGGTAGATGTCATTTCTACATTACTACTAAATATCTTTGCTTGGACTTCTTTATGGATACCATCTGCAAAATTATACAGATACTGACTTTGAGAGATATTTAGTTTACATGTTTCCAAAACATTTGATTCATATACTGTATATATATATATATATATATATATATATATATATATATATATATATATATATATATATATATATATATATATATATATATATATATATATATATATTGGGGTGGGTACAACTCCTTTTCCCTCCCCCATTTGCCCAAAACAACATCTGTAATAGCTTCAGCATTCGCTCCTTTTGCTCAATTTTTTATAATATGGCATGGCTCATTGTAGAAACTGACCTTTTGTTATAACCCTTAATGTTGCTATTCACTAGTTAATTTAATAAGGTTTTTGAAATAAGAAAACAATTATGATAGTTGAAATAATGATGCCATTTGAATAAGCCAATGAGAAACGGGCTCTCTCCTAAAGTGGAATTTTGCCGCTCTAGGAGGGATTTGAGGGAGAGAAGGCAGCAGTTCAGCGTGAGAGACAGCACCTACAGGACCTTTCCTGTAGGTTGAGAGTCGAACGTTAAAATTATCAAATTAATTACCATATAATTATTAATAGTGCATATAAGAAACCATAGATCTAACAAAGGAATTGAAAAAGGGAACGGAGGGTTACTGGTGCTTTGTATTACTTAGATAAACAAAAGATCATTCCATTTTTGTTGTTTTGTAACTAGACTTAAGGAAATAAAGAATAAAGAAGAACAAAGCTTTTAGTAACAATCCTCCTTGATAAACCATGCAATTTGCATCAAGTTGCAAGTTTGGTAACCCCAGAGTGACTTGAACCCCAAATCCTGCTGATTTAAAATTGAAAAAAAAATATTAAAACTTACTGAAAAAAAAGAAAAAAAAACTGAATGAACAAGAAGGCATGAAAGCGAATTTTCCTCGAGAGGCACACTTCATTCCCCCAAATCGCTACAATTGCATTTCTTTCCCCCCAGCGGAAGGAAGAAGAGGGGGTATAGGAGTCAACTTCAAGAAACATGAATAACGACAGCTGAGGATTACGAAAAAAAGGGGAAAAGAGGGAATTTTGCTACGCAAGGAACCCACTCCATTCCCCCGTTATTGGTTGAAGGGGATAGAAGAGACTCAAATTACACTTTCGAAGAAAAAAAAACAAACTATTTACACCAAGAACACATCTGCAAGTCTGAATTCTCCAAGACAAGGAGGGAGTGGGGAGGAAGAAGAAATACCCAAGATTAAAATCCCCCACTTGATGTTTCAGAAAGTAGGGGCATATTTGAGGGAATGCCCGAAGAAAAAGTATAGCCGGATGAACACTTTAACATGCGTACACGTCTTCACCGAAGGAACCAAAAGATAAAGGAATAAATAGAAGAAACAGTAATAATAAGAGAACGTTGTGTGTGTTTTTTTAGTGTATAATAATAATAATTATAATAAAATTAATGATGATAATAATAATAGTGATAAGGAAAATATAAATAAAAATGGAAGTGAAAATATTAATAATAATTAGAATAAATAGTAATAATAATAATAATAATAATAATAATAATAATAATAATAATAATAATAATAATAATAATAATAATAATAAATAATAATAATAATAATAATAATAATAAAAATAATAATACTAAAAATTAATAATAATAATTAATAATAATAATAATAAATAATAATAAACTAATAATAATAATAATAACGATAATAATAGTAATAAAATGGTTTTAATAGTTGCGATTCGTTTTTGGTTTTTTGAAGTATCCCTAACGCTTTATAAATTTGGAAGAAAAGGAAAAGAAAAAATAAGGAAGAGTTGCTGAAAAAAAAATAAAAATATAAATAAAGCAGAGAGAGAAGCAAAAAAGATAGCTTCACCTCATGTCTAGAAAAACATCAAGGTGACGAATTTTCGAAAATAGCTGGTTCACATTAGACATTTGGAACATGCTCCTAAAACTCGCATTGGATTTTGAAACTTTCGACAGAATACCTTGCTAAGGCCGAGGTTAATTTCTTTCATATTAAAGGTATAGAAAGTCCGAAATCGGAAAACCGCTATACGGGAGAAGAAATTTAAAAAAAACTGAAGGCAAGAAAAGACCTCTAGAGTAATAAATGAAGATGAAGCTAACCTATAAATTTTAAGGTTCTTATTAATTAAAACGAGATGAGATATATTAATTCTCCACCTATAACTACGTATAGAATGAAAGAAGACGGAAAAGAAAACTCTCACGATCAGAATGATGGCATGGATTAAGTTCTGGAGATATTCTTAGTTCGAATGTAGAAAAAAAAATTCTAAAGAAAAGGTAAAACGATAGCAAAACCCCCCGTGATTTGCGAAGAAGTGTTTTTAACACTGTTTCCTGAAGAATAAACTTTCTACGAGAAATAAAGGTAATGCTGGAAACTTATCTGAGCCATAAATTACCAGAAGCCGAATTACATTTTTTTGTGCACTCTCCCAGTAATGAAAAAGGCAAGCAAAAAAAATTCTTCGGTGACGAGTTCACAATTTTCAGGATCAAATAAGTGCTTGTCCTATTCATATGAATTCCAAATTAATAATTGCAAGGGATCATCGACAAATTTTTCAATTACCTTCAAATGTTGAAAAATTTGTTTGGGGGTTAAACAGCTTCTAATGGGGTGGGTACAACTCCTTTTCCCCTCCCCCATTTGCCCAAAACAACATCTGTAATAGCTTCAGCATTCTCTCCTTTTGCTCAATAATTGTTTTTATAATAATGGCTCATTGTAGAAACTGGCTTTTTGTTATAACCCTTAATGTTGCTATTCACTAGTTAATTTAATAAGGTTCTTGAAATAAGATAACAATTATGATAGTTGAAGTAATGATGCCATTTGAATAAGCCAATGAGAAACGGGCTCCTTCCTAAAGTGGAATTTTGCCGCTCTAGGAGGGATTTGAGGGAGAGAAGGCGTCACGAGGCAGTTCGGCGTGAGAGACAGCACCTACAGGACCTTTCCTGTAGGTTGCGAGTCGAACGTTAAAATTATCAAATTAATTACCATATAATTATTAATAGTGCATATAAGAAACCATAGATCTAACAAAGGAATTGAAAAAGGGAACGGAGGGTTACCGGTGCTTTGTATTACTTAAGATAAACAAAAGATTATTCTATTTTTGTTGTTTTGTAACTAGACTTAAGGAAATAAAGAATAAAGAAGAACAAAGCTTTTAGTAACAATCCTCCTTGATAAACCATGCAATTTGCATTGCAGTTGCATATATATATATATATATATATATATATATATATATATATATATATATATATATATATATATATATATATATATATATATATATATATATATATATATATATATATAGCACCAAGTTTGGGTTTTATGAATATCTAATTTTTACTATTCATCTAAATGTTTGTCACTGTAAAATTAAATTCTTTCAATTTTCAAAAAGGGGTAAAAGAAATTAGAATTTCTTTTTTGGTCTCTGTGTATATCAAAACACATTTTTAACCTTTCCAATGACTTTTATTAGCTTCTTTTTGGCATTTTAAATGTATATTTTTAAGATCTATTAAAACTTAAATATAAAAAAAATTTAAACTGCTTTAATATAGCATTTTTGACTCTAGACATCTAATATAAATAAATATATTTCACAGTCACTCAGTTTTGCTGATTAAAAATATTAATTAGGCGTGGCCCAAGTCACTTGTTGAAGAACTTTCTTTGGCATTACCCTTGAAAACCAAATATATTTGTGCAAAATGGAAAGTGAGTGGAAACGAAGTAATTGTTTATTTAATTGTATCATATGGTTTACAGATTTTTCAAAAATTCCATTAAATAAGTAAAACACAGATCTTTCAAGTTCAAAATAGTTTATTGATCCATTTGTATCGAGAATATAACTATTCAAACTTGAAAGTATGTTTACTTGATGAAGCAACCCTAAGAATAAGACACTAATTTAATATTAGAATCAAATCAAATGAAAAATAAACTTCATGAAATTTGAAAATAGTAGCAGACAAAATAGTTAATAAAAGCCTTACTAGGAAACAGCAGAATTTTATTAAAAACATATTCACTTCAGGTTCTTAATAAAATTATTTATTTATAATACATCAGAATTAGAGCTATTTGATGTCGGAGCAATTTGGATGCTGTCTTTGGAGTTCAGCCTATTTTGAACTTTGTTTTTAAGTTTATGAGAATGAAAAATTCTTGTTCGCAAAGTTCAGTTTTGCAAATAGCAACATAATTCTTTTGGTAATTTTATACTATTTGAAATTATAATTCAGCAAAACTGTTTTTAGTCATTCATATTTTTATTTTCCATTTGATATTAAACAAAACTCCAACAATACCTCGAAGAACAAATTCAGTTAACAGAAAAGGGAACCCTCACACTTGTCTTCAGACAATACACACCTTTGTTCCTCAACTACACCTGCCTAGCATGGGCTCCTCAGTAATATCCCATCTAATTAAAATAAACTCGAAATATGACAAAACAAAGGATTAAGTGTAATACAGGCAACTCTTAACACCAGTCACTTTCCTCCAACCATAAACAAAAATATTTTCTTTAATTAAAATACTATTTTAATATGCTGTTACTCAATTCTACAATACACCCCACGACCCTAGCCTACCAGTTACATACTTCCATAATAAACGCCAGTTACCAGAGAAAAAAAATTCATCATCCCTAATATTGAATTTAAATTTTTTAAAATAAAAATGACTTTAACTCATTAATATACTTAGTGATGTCCAAGTGTTGTCAAAATTTAATGTTTGATAAGGCTAGAATATAAACTCTTCCATGGAATTTTACTGCCTTTTCTGAATAAAGGGGGTCATAAAATCCCTTAGAAGGAACACTTCGAATTCAACAGCAGGGGTTGCAGATTCAATGTTAGCGTCAACCCATACATATGCATCATAAATTCATAAAATTTTGCATGCAGTAATATAAAAAAAATTTCATCAGGAGTAATATGTTAAAACCTATCCTTTGAGACCAATAAAAACAAAAAACAAAAAAAAAAAAATAATATATATATATATATATATATATATATATATATATATATATATATATATATATATATATATATATATATATATATATATATATATATATATATTGTAAGATTTTGAATTTTTTTTACTAATGTGGCAGGATTGAAGGAAACTTAATATATCAAAAATTTATTATATTAAATTTATCTTATAAGAAAACAAGGTATCATCTTCGGATCAGGGGTTATTTTAGGTTCTAAATTATGAAACAAAACAGGACTTATTATGTGAAAATATAAAAAAAAAAATTAGTTTAGCTTAACAGTTCAGACCACCATGATCTAAGGGAAATATTATTATTATTATTATTTAGAGGGGAATTAAGGAGACTACCATTCCTTATAAGACCATCTTTCTTATATTAAGATTACATCTAACGGAAGATTAGGAAAGATCATCTTTTCCTATGACAAAGAATCTCACCTCAAAACGACTTTGAAGTTAAGAAGAACCACTACTTCTTCTTTCCTCTAGATTCAGAATTGGAACCTAAGATATTCCGGAAGCGAGTTCCAGATGATGATTTCTTTTAAACCTTTGTTATAGTATAATTAAAAATTACCTTATACATATAAGAAAATGCATGTAATGCTTTTAAATAAGGGAAACTAATATATGTGACACTTGTATATACTTAATTATATAACTGATCCTCTGAAATCAGTAATTACATGAAAGGGATAAATTTATTAGTTATAATATTTAATTTTATTTAATAATAAATATTAATGAGATCGATCTTCATATAAGGTTTTGTTTAATAAAAAAAATAAGAAAAGGAAAAGAGAGAGAAAAGAAAAATAATATAAATTTGTTATTATTATTATTATTATTATTATTATTATTATTATTATTGTCTAGCTTAATATAATCACCTAAAATAAATATAATATAATAATAGGAAAAGATTAATAGGATCTATTATTAACATAACTATGAATTATTTAAATTATTTGAGAAAAATAAAGATTTGTAGTTTAGGGCAAAACAGTTTAAAACTCACACATGTCGATTTTAAGAAAATACCCTATTTTATCTAACATAATGCAATAAATTAGTTATTATATAAGGAAAGTTTTATTTATTTATCTTCATAATAATATATACTTTATAAATATATTTTGTTTTTTGTAAAAGGTGAAAATTGAATGAAATGAATTTTATCTATGGGCTTTGTTTTAAGGAATCAATACTTAATTCTAATGATAAATAATATTCAAATCATTAAGGAAATAAGATCAAACCTAATAAATAAAAATAAATGATAAATCACTCCTAAAATTAGTATTAAGCCGTAACAATTTTAATTAGGATTTCGTAAATTTAATTAATCTTTTAAGGTGAATATTAAGCTTTATATTATTAATGTAGTTATTTTAAAGGTTGTAATTGTTTAAATATTTTATACAAACTAACTCCGAACTAGCATGAAAAAATTATTTAATTAACGTGGAAAAATACTCTTTAATTTTTAATTTAATATAAAAATAAAAACATATATATATATATATATATATATATATATATATATATATATATATATATATATATATATATATATATATATATATATATATATATATATATATATATATATATATATATATATATATATATATATATATATAGTTCACTGTGAACAATTGCAAGACAAAATATCCCAAATTCGAGATGCACGAGCAGCCCTCGATGCGTTGAGAGAGGAACACAAGGATAAAGTACGCAGAGAAAAAGAAGAACAAGAGAGACTTAGGTAAGATTTTTTTCTTTTTTATGTACATGTTTAAAAATGATAAAATATATTATACAAACATATGATCAAGAACACCACTGGTACAAAAATAACAAACCTATTGATTTAATAATGAAAGAGTACAGTAATAATAATTAAACTGAAGAGCTCAAATAAATATATGTGATGACAATGTATGGAAAATGATCGAATAGATACCTTTATAAAATTTTTATAAAAATTTTAAATAAAAGCTAATTTACAATAGAGTAGTACTCAACTTTCCTGAGTATAACATTTGAAGAGGTTGCAAAAGTCAAAAGCTGATGAAGTCTTAAAAATAGAATAATACTCGTACAATCTGTTTACTGGATTCTTGAAAACCTCGGTTGCCATCCTCCTTAACTAAGAGATATCAAGAACAAATCTGGATGGAATAAAAAATAGTAGGAAGGGTTTTCTTTAATCCTGTTTTTAATTATAAACATGCATGCAACTTTAATTTTGCTGAACAGAATCTTCACAGTTTTAGAAGGAAGTCTAAATTCCTTTATGTTATGTGGTGCTCTATGAACATACATAAAATGTACCTATGAATAATACTTTCACCCTTATTTAATTGATACCATTTCATTCTTAGTAATGGGTACTAATTTGCATTAATTTTGCAACTTTTATGTAAAAATGCTCTCATATTTTTTAGTCTAGGTAGCTATTTGCTTATAACTTTATTCTTAACATTTTGATTGTTACGCTTTTAGTTCTTCCTTAATAAATGAGTTTTTCTTATGAATATTAACGCGAAAATGTGTCTATGATACTCTTCTTTGAGTTAGATTCTATCTCGCTATCTTAAAAGCAAACTCTGTTACAGACCCATTTTTCATATCAGCCATTTCATCAGCTTAAGAATAAAGAAAGTAAATACTATTTTACTAGCCCTTACAGCATGAAAATCTTTTAAATGTGGGGACTATTTGCTAAAAAATTATTTTACATCTTCAAAGACCGCTATATGCTGTGTTCTAGTTGTATATATATATATATATATATATATATATATATATATATATATATATATATATATATATATATATATATATATATATATATATATATATATATATATATATATATATATATATATATTAGTGATAGCATCCGCGGAGTATCCTCATCAAAATTAACATCCGCATCCGCATTTTCAAAAATTCAACATTCGCATCCGCACTTTCGAAAATTCATCCGCATCCGCACTTTCGAAAATTCAACATCCGCATCCGCAAATGAGAAAATATGACATGCGATCCATCACTATATATATATATATATATATATATATATATATATATATATATATATATATATATATATATATATATATATATATATATATATATATATATATATATATATATATATATATATATATTTCTTCTTAAGACGTCTTTGCTGCTCCTTCAAAGCTTAACACTAGGAAGGCATATGGTCCTGATGGTATCCTTTCTGTGGTTCTCAAAACTTGTGCTTCAGAGATTGCACCCTTCCTTGGTAAACTCTTTCGTCTATTTCTTTCTACTTCAACCTTCTCTTCTTAGTGGAAACGTGCGATCATTCAGTCTGTGCCGAAAGAGGGGGACCCCTCTCAACCCTATAACTATCGTCTCATTTCTTTAACATCTGTTCTTTCTAAAGATTTCGAATCTATCCTTAACAGGAAGATTTGAAAACATCTCAATTCTTCTAATCTTATCTCTGATCGCCTGTATGGCTTTTGAAAGAAACGCTCTACTGGTGATCTTCTTTCCCTTTTCTCTGACTCTTGTTCCTCCGCTCTTCTTCATTTCGGTGAATCTATTGCTATCGCACTGGACCATATCGAAAGCTTTCGATAGAGTCTGTCGCAAAGGTTTGATTTCCAAATTTTCCTCTCATCAATCCTTTTTCTGCTTTTCATTAATAACCTTCTCTCTCTTACTTCATTTCCTATTAACTCCTATTCCGATGACTCCACCTTTTATTACTCTTTTTAATTTGAAAGGCACCTCTTCCAACAACAGTTAATAGAGGCAAGGGATGTAGCCTCGGGGCTACAGACCCCTGATCTATTTTGCATTTCAAATTGGGACAGAGAAAACATTTTTGTTTTCAATGCCACCAAAACTCAATTCCTCCAACACTCTGCTCTACACAATCTTCCACACAACTATAATATCTTCTTCAAAAACACACAGCTCAAACCTTCATCTCCTCTTAATTAGTATTCTTGGTGTTTCTTTTTGTCATCTTTCTTGGGAAGATCACATTACTTCTCTTCCTAAACAAACTTATAAGAGGTCTCCTTCCTTCTCGTCTCCATTCCAGCATCTCTCTCAGTCTCTCTCCCTCCTCCATTCTCTTCACGTGACCAAACCATCTCAGTTGGTTTCTTTCTATGCATTCCAAAATTGGTTCCACCCCAAGTTCCTCTCTCACCAGTTCACTCCTCATCCTATCTCTCAGTGATACTCCCCTGATGACCCTGAGTACTCTCATTTCCGCGGCCTCGATTCTGCTCTTATGCACTCTATTCATTGCCAACATTCTGAACCGTACAACAATATTGGTCTGAGTATTGTTTTATAAATTAGTACCTTCACTTCGGTTGGTATTCCTCTCTCCTTTAGTAACGGATACAGCATTCCCACATTCTTTGAGAATCTTCCTATTCTCTCCCTCAGTTCGTCCTCCTGTCTTCCCTCTTCGCCGAACACCACACCCAAATATTTAAATTTTCTCGCCTGCTTAAGTCTAGTCCCCTCTATGTTCACAACTATCTCTTCTCTCTCCCTAGCTATTACCATTACTTCTGTTTTCTCTCTGTTTATTTTCATGCCCATAGAGTTCAACACATCATTCCACCTATTCACAGCTTCCTGAAGATCCTCAGTTCTTGATGTTATCACTGCCGCATCATCCGCGTATACCAGTGTGTCTTCTCTATTCTCTCTTATGCATATTCTTTTAAGGCAGCTGTCCAGGTACAGTGCGAAAAGCAATGGTGACAATACACTGCCCTGCCTCACCCCGGTTTTCACTCCAAACCATTTCTCGCCTCCTCCTCCCCTGACCATATTTATAGGTTTTTCGTACATGCTCTTAATAGCTGTTGATAATTTCTCAGGAATGTTGTACGCTGGGTCTTCTAATACTCTCCACAGTCTTTCCCTTTTTATCCTATCGAAAGCTTTTTCTAAGTCAATGAATGTTGCAAACGCTTTCTTGTTCCATTCTATGTTTTTCTCCGTCAGCATCTTCATATGGAATATCAAGTCTGTCGTGCTTTTACCTGGTCTAAAACCGTGTTGCCATTTTCCAATTTTATCTTCAACCTTCATCCTCAATCTTTTCTCCAAGATCCTTTCGTATATCTTACTCGCTCCTATTAACAACACTATACCTCTATAATTTCCACATTCTCTTCTATCTCCCTTTTTATGTATTGGGCAGATTACTGCTTTCCTCCATTCTGTTGGTATTTTTCCTTCTTCCCATACCTTGTTGAATATCAATGTTAACCACTTAGTCATTCCGTCCCCTGTCTTGAATAACTCGTTACTGAGTCCATCGTATCCTGCACTTTTCCCGTTTCTTAACATTTTAATTGCCTCTCTCACCTCTTCTAACTGAATCAATCTGGTTTCCTCTAGTCCTTGTCTTTCTCTAGGGGTGCTCCACTATTTCCACCTCCTCCTCTTCCTGTACATTCAGCAACTCCTCAAAATACTCTCTCCATCTTTCCGCTACCTCTGTCTCCTCCAGAAGTGGTTCTCCCTCTTTATTCAAAACCACATGTGTTTCTGGTTCTTTACTTGCTTTCATGTTCTTGGCCATTCCATATACAAGTTTTCTTGTGCCCTGCATATCTTCCTTCAATTCTCTTCCTATTCTGATCCATGTGGAATCTTTATTTCTTCTTTTCACATCTTCTGCATGATTTCTCGCTCTCACATATTCTCTTCTATTTTCCTCTGTTCTTGTTGTCATCCATTTCCTATATTCCTTGTTCTTGAGTTTCACGGCATTCCTAACCTCCTCATTCCACCATACCGTCCTCTTCTTTCTTCCTCCTCCGATTTTCTTTTTTCCCATTATTTCACTTGCAACTCGATCTACTTCTTCTCTAAAGGTTTCCCAGCTCTCTTCCACAGTTTCCTGTTCTATTGACCTTCTTTCATATTCCTGAGTAATTCTTTCATTAAATTCTTCTCTAACTCCCTCCTCTCTCAGTTTCTCCAAACAGTATCTTTCTCTTACTTTCCTTCTTGGTTTATTCCCTGACTTCCACCTCAATTTCCCCAGTACCATTCTATGGTCCGAGTCTAGGGATATTGTGGGCACACTTTTCACATCCTCGAAGATTCTCTTGTCGTTTGTCAGCATCATATCAATCATTGATTTCTCCGTGTATCTCTGCTCCTCTGTACTCCATCTATACCACGTCCATTTCTTGCTCTCTTCATGTTTGAAGAAAGTGTTCATTATCGCCATATTGTTTCTAATGGCAAAATCAATCAGATGTTCACCTTCGATGTTTCTCTCTCCTATACCATGCATTCCCAGAACCGTCTCCTCCCCTTCTCTACGTATTCCTACATGAGCGTTCAAATCCCCCATAATTATTTTCTTCTCTCCTCTCACCGCATCATAAGCCTGTTGGAGTTCATTTCTAAAATCTATCTTCTCTTCCATTGGTCTTCCCTGGTGTGGTGCGTATACTTGAATTATACTCATCGTTTCTCCCTCTATTTTCAAGGTCATCGCTATTAATTCTTTCACTTACTAACATTGTATCCATTACATTTCTATACAGTTCTGGTCTCATGATGATCGCCACTCCGTGCCTTCTCTCCTCCTCTCTCCCCTTGTAAATCATCACGTAATCATTGTGTAATTTCTTTACTCCTCCTCCTTTGTACCTCACCTCGCAAATTCCTAGCACATCCAAGTTTCTCTCCTCCATCAAGTCCACAGCCTCCTCTTCCTTTCCTGTGAATGTGCTAGCATTTATAGTTGCGATTCTGTATTGTTTTCTATTTCCGTGGTCCATTATCGCGCAGGGTCGTCAACCTTTGATTCTGTCCTGTCCGAGGCGTAGCATTGGTTTCTCGAGCTGTGTCTCTTTTTATGTAGCCGGCTTGCTAGGCCTGTCGCCACAACCTCCAAATAATGCTGGAAACACATGGGAAGGGACAAACAGCTGATAGGTCTTCCCAACCCTATCAACTTATTGAAAAGTCTAGTTGTAAGACTTTATGATTCTGATGTCATATTGAGTCACGTTCAAAATAATCAATATTTAAGTTGAAATTTGCAAATAATTAATTTTCTTTGTTTTAATTCTAAAATAGTGCATCTTATTTTACTTTTGTTGCTTCACACGAATTTTTTTTATTTAAATTAAATTTTACTATTTATCTTCATGACGAAAAAAATAAAAAAAATAACTTTATATTAAAATTTTTACGTTTATTATTCATAATTCATCCTGGCTTGAATATTGATACTTTTCTTCTCATTCATAACCTTCTTCTCTAAATCACGTTTCTTCTGAGAGTTTATTTTTTACTCTTCAGATTACTATCTTTCTTCTCTTTCTTGGTGTTTTCCTTCTAAAATCTTACTGTTTCTTCTCTTTTTAACACGTCTTACTCCAATGACATCAGAACCATATATATATATATATATATATATATATATATATATATATATATATATATATATATATATATATATATATATATATATATATATATATATATATATATATATATATATATATATATATATATATATATATATATATATATAAAATTATCTTTGCTCTGTAGAGTTCCCTTTTTGTAAATCAAAGTGATTTTTTTTTTAATAGGAATGTACTTTCACTCATAAATATGTAATTTATGGAAAAAATATTAAATTTCAGACAAATTCAAATGATGCAAAAATTGGAAATTATGAGGAAGAAAAAACAGGAATATCTTGAATATCAACGTCAGTTGGCCCTCCATCGAATGGCGGAAAGCGAAAGGCGGATACTTAATTCTCAGCATGCTTCTGGAGTACCAGTGGGACAGTCTGGGTTTCCTCCAATGGGATATCCTCAAGGTTATCCCTCCCAGCCTCCGATGGGTGGCTTTATGTATTCCGGTCAGGGTGATAATCAACCCCCAAATCAGGCAATGATCCCTCCATACCAAGGACCACCCCAACAACCATTGGATGCGACGGGGCAAGCTCCTTCTATGAGTGGCTATTCTGGACCACCCCTTCCTTCAGGTGCAGCAGAATTTGGACATTTTGCCATTCCAGGTTAGTCAAATGCATATAGAATTTTGTGGGGTCACTGTTTGCGCAAGAATAATTCTTTTTTAATTATTAATATTGCATTATTCGGATTGCTTTTCCACAGTAAATCTTATGAATATATGTTTGAGAATTTTTACAAAATTTTTCAAGCGAAATGCCTCACATATCTTTAAATCTGACTTATAAGCAATCTCTAATTTCACTGCAACGAGATTTACATTCAAATTTCAATCTTTAATTTTCGTTGCAGTGAATATGGGATTGTCGCTTGATATAAACAAACAATGTGGAGCTAGTTAGATGTTGAACTCGTTGGTTAGACTCTTATGTTAACATCTGTTGTAAACCTTTTTTCTCAAATATATATTTATACAAAAATTATTATTATTTTAGCACTTTCTGATCGCTAACTAGTTTTAAGGTTTTAAACAAGGCAAATTGCTTTTTAATACCCCAGTCATATTTCTCATGAACCTTATACTAATTAGGAAGTAACTGAATTTTGAAAATATTTTATTGGAGAGTGAAGAAAGTTGATTGTGAAAATTCCCAGTTTCCCAAGGGTGGAATGTTTTCATAATGGCGAAAGGAGGGTATCTTAGTAAAAAATACTGCAACTTGCTTATATTTTACCCTGGAAACGTGAAAAACCATTTGACGCTTAATGTAATTTTCTACAATGCTTATTTATTTGTTAGAAGCGGTATCTCCTTTCGATTATTTGTAAAATTTAAAAATCTTATTCATGAAAAGTTTTGAAAGTTTCTGATAGAAATAATTAGAATAATATCCAAATAAAGAATCTGAAGAAATTAATGTTATTTATAAAGCTATTTTACTTTTGTCTCTATGCCCTATAGTAGCTGAGCTATCTTGTTTTGAGCAAATCGCAGTGAAGCAGTTTTAGTCGGTCGAGTTGGGAGCGGCTGGCACGGACACACAAAGTTGTAATGAAAAAATATTATTGAAATTATATATCTATATATAAAATCATAACCATATTAGATTTGACTTTTTTACAACCCTGTGGTCCTATGTCATTAGTCATTGAGCTTTGATTTAAAAGTAATGAAAAATGTATTAATTTGGTTTATTGTTGGAAAAGGTCACCCCTAAACCAAAATAGCGATTTCACCACAGTGAAATTGATATTTCGGTTTATCACAGGAACACGGGGCTGTAAAAAAAAAAATCATAACCCTAATATATATATATATATATTATATATATATATATATATATATATATATATATATATATATATATATATATATATATATATATATATATATATATATATATATATATATATATATATATATATAATAAAAGAATTTAGTAAAAATGGTTCTTTCGTCCAATTAAAACAAAATAAAAATTCATGGAGCATGTTATTACTAAATGTGACTGACGTTTAAAGAAACTGCCAAAATCAGATTATGACTGAGTTATTTTTAAAAATTAGAAAAAGCTACAGCAATATACCTTTGTGGAAAGACAAAATTGGGAATATGCAGAGAAATAAATTAAATTTTTAACATTTGCGATTATAAAATTAAATAATGCCAAAATTTTTACTAAATGCTTCATGCGATAAAAAAAAAAGTCCTGCTAAACTCAAAAAATGTAAAATCTAGACTGAAAACTGCCAAGTTGGTAACGGTGGTCCGAGTGAAGCTACAACTGAAAGAGACATGTCCGTGCCTTCCGTTCTTAACTCAACCGAATCAAACCGTTCTACCGCGCTTCTCCCAAAACAGGATAACTCCGCTACAATTGGGCCTAGAGACATAAGTAAAATAGCTTTATAACTACATTAATATTTACAAACGCTTTATTTGGATATTTTTTTTTAATTATTTCTATTGGTAATATCGAAGAAAACTTTTACATATTTTCGGAAATCAAAGTTTTTCAAGTTTTACAAATAAAATAAAGGATATACAACTTCTTATGAAGAAATAAACATTTTAGAAAATTCAATTACGCATCAAAAAGTTTTTGTTTTACGTTTCTAGACGAAGCAATCAGCGAGTTAATAGTGTTTTAAAAAGATACCCTTTCCTCGTCTTTGTCTACCTTTTTAAAAACGTTCCAGCCTCGGGAAACTTTGAGAATATTTACAATCAACTTACTTTATATTCATATAAAATATATTCAAAATTCAGTTTTCTATAATTCGTGTACAGATCGGCCTATTTTTGGAGAAATATGCCTTGGCTATAATTAATTGTATTTTCATTGGTTTCAAAAATTTAAAATGATTGTTGTCGCCAAAGTCTTTTAAATATTGTTGTTTGCTTCAAACGTCTTATCATATTTTTTAACCTATTATTGTTATTATTTCAAATTAGATTTTAATATAAGTATATTTATTTGCCCTGTTATCTTAATTTTTTTTCCTTTAATTGCATAATGTAGTTGCTGTGTGTTCCTTTTTATTTTGTTTTAGGTTTCAGTTTTATTGTCAGTGTATGAATGTTCATGTGCTTGCGTGTGTATGTGTGTGTGTATGTGTTGAATGACTTGACTGAGAGGACGTGGGGGTGAGCATGAACGGGGTCTTTCTATTGATTTTGCCAACGTCCGTTGCCTCCGTGCTCATTTCGAATTCGTGGAGTATCACCTCTCTAACTCTCATCCTAAACTTTTGCTTGTCTGAGACTCAGCTGGACAGGGATACTTTCACTAACAACCTTAATGTTTTTAACTACAACTTTTCACAATTCCTGATTAAATGGTGGAGTCTGTGCCTATATAAACATTAACATTCCTGTGACACGTCTCGCAAATCTTGAATCTCTTAATTTCGATGTTTTGTAGCTTAAAATATGTCTTTCTGCTACTACCATTATCTTGCGTTGCTGCTACTGCTCCTCTAATGGAACATTTTCCGGCTCTTTTTGAATATCTTACTACTTCTCATCCAAATGCTGAGATCCTCTATTTAGGGGATTTCAACTTACACCACACTGAGTGGTTGGGCTCCTCGTATCTGATACAGTTTGGAAGGATGCCGTATCATTCAACATTCTCAACGATCTGGAGCATTTGATTGGGGAACCCACCCACATCCTAGATCGTCCTAAATATAAATACACCATTTTCCCACCAATTGGTAACTCTGACCACAATCTTATAGCTCTTAGATATGATGGAGAAACCTTTTCTCCAGCAGCTCCACCATGTACCTAAACGTACTTCTGGAACTTTAATCGGACTAACTGGTTCCAATTGCGCGCTTTTTTGCTAGCTACCCTTGGTATGAACCCTGTTTTGACCCTGAGGGTGCATCTGTTTCTGCCGAACCGTAATCGCCGTTGGGATGAGTAGGTTCATTCCATCTTTAACTAAATCATATTCTTCGATGGTACTTGCTCTCGTACCATTCATGAAAGAGACAGTGCTTACCGTGCATGGAATTTTACCTTTAATTCTCCTATCGCTTTTGCTAATTTTCATTCAGCTCTGAATCGTTGTAGGGATATTATTCGACAGACCAAGTGAACTTTCACTAAAAGGAAGTGCTCTGACCTCTTTGGTTCTCCTACTGATAAAAATTTCTGGCATCTAGCCGAAATATCTCTAATAGTTTCTGTAAATCTGCCTTTCTTCCTCTTATTCGTCCTGATGGATCTGTTGCTAATACTTCTGAAAAAGTTAATCTCTTTGATCTTTTTTTCCTCCAGTTCAATCCTGAACGATACCGGCTCTCCTCCTCTCAGGTATCCCATGTCATCACCTGTGATTACTCATGATAAAGTCCATGGGATCATGAGAACTATGAAAGTCAGGAAGACAGCGGCTCGGATGGCATTCCTCCCCATGTTCTGTGGGAGTGTGCATCTGAGCTGGTGCCTGTCCTCGTTCAACTCTACTCGCTATGCCTTAATACTAATTTTTCTCAATGCTGGAAGCGCATGTGTGTTCAGCAGATCTCGAAGCAATCTTTAATTTCACTGAAGCTGTCTGATCCCTCTAAATATAGTCCTATAGTTCTCGCATGTGTTCTGTCTAAAATCTTTCAAACTCTCCTTAACTCTCATTTCCTGGATCATTTAGAATTGCACTCCCTTCTTTCAAATCATCAGGATGGCTTTCGACGTTCGAGGTCTGCTGGTGATATATTTTCCTATCTTACTGATTTATGGTCTTCTGCTCTCATGGATTAAGGGGAGTCTTGTGTAGCGGCGCATAACATTTCCACGGCGTTTGATTGGTATAGCATACGTCACTACTTTCCAAGCTCCCTTCCTTTGGGTTTCCTCCTTCTCTTGGCTTACTTATGTCTAGTTTTCTCTCATATCGGGATCGGCACTTGTCGTTGGAGCAACCTCTTCCTCCTTTTCTGTCAATTTTAGTGTTCTCAGGGTTCTGTTTTAATAAACTGTCCACTACTTTCAAACTCACTTGACCCTCTGTCTCTACGATGTGACGTTTGTGCATTCTCTCTTTTTATAGGTATAACAACGGCAGATATTCGAGGGAATTGACCTCTCGCATTCCACCACCATTGAGTATCCCTCGCAGCACAAGGGGTTCCATTCTTTTGCATGAATTTTGTGTGAATATATTAAACCCCAGGCTTGTCCTCCTTTCCAACCACTTCTCCGTGGAATTCTCTTCCTTCATCTATTTCTCCCGCTTTATTTAATCTTCCTCTCTTCAAGGCCTCCGTCTGTGCTCACGTGAGAGATTTGCATTAGGCTTGGAATGGGTGTTTCTTTTGTTTTATATTTCAGCCTCCTCCTAGGAAAGGACTCTCCCCGTAAGTAGTAAACAAGACATTTAAAGAAATTAGTTAGATTTTGAAAATCTTGCTGCAGCTGATCCAAATTATTGCGGAACGCTTCCTCTGTGTTTTTATTTTTTTGATTCTTACACAGCTTCGATCAGTTTATTGTAAACTAATCAAAGGGATTAATGAAAGGTCTGATTTTATGACCTAAATATTAAAATGGTATATTTGTAAACGATTTAATTGTTAATAATTTTGAAGTAGTTTGAAAGAATCATCATTTAGTTCATTTCAGAACAATTTTTTAAAGTTTTGTGTTCTAGTAATTTAAAAATGTGACCCTTGAAAATTATCCAGTATTTTTTTTTATAGTTTATGCTACTATTGGCCTTAAGGTCTCGAAATTGTTGTTTCTTGAAAGAAATTTTCGTAGAAAAATGTTTGTCCCATATAAAAAATTGTTAATTTGAATATTGAATTAATTCAACTTTATTCAAATGATTTATTTCGTCTCAAACAGGTTCCCCGGGAATGGCCATGCAGTCTCCTTATGGGCCTCCTGTCAATACCCCTGGAGTAACAACTGCACAGGTCACTCAACCATCTGATCCCCAAATGATCCCATCACAGCATCCACCACCACCACCACCCACTGTCCACCAACCTCAACCTCTCCAGCAACCTGAGGAACAAACTCAGCTTATATCTTTTGATTAAATTATTTTTAATTCGGTGTGTTCTATTTGTTTTCCACTTGATTTATTATTAAATTACTCTTTGAAACTCTTTACCAGTTTATCATATATATATATATATATATATATATATATATATATATATATATATATATATATATATATATATATATATATATATATATATATATATATATATATATATATATATATATATATATATATATATATATATATATATATATTACTTTTTGTGGAGGTTGCAGATTGATTTTATAGCTTACATATTGAGATTGCTAATATGTTTTACCGTAAAAAATTATTATTAAGAGTTTATATATAAAAATTTTACGTATGTATTGTAATATTCAGTTAATTTTATCAGTATATATTTAATAAAATGCATAAATACTCGTATTTTTTTTCCTCTTTCATACCATTTTTGTATCTTGTGAGATTATTGTAATAATATTATTATTATTATTAAATAAAATAGGTCAGAAAGTTTGCTTAGAAAAGCAATTTATAAAACGTTCAAAAAATATTTTTAGGAACTTTTTCATTGTCGTCTTATATATTCTTTATAAAATTGCTCAATATATATATATATATATATATATATATATATATATATATATATATATATATATATATATATATATATATATATATATATAATATATATATATATATATATATATATATATATATATATATATATATATATATATATATATATATATATAAAAATCTTCTTTTTTTTTATATATATAATATAAATATACTTATATTGTTATTATATATATATATTACTTTACTTTTTAGCCCCTTGGACCTTCCTCACTGAAAAAAGAATTATGCCACTAAACTGCCTTTTAGGAAATCCGCAACGGCCGCCTTTTTCCAAACCCAAACTCTCAAAATGACAGATGTGATTTTTCTGGTTCTTGTGTTGTATGTAGGGAGGGGCATCTCTTTAGTAAACAGATGGGTTCTGACATTTGTATTGACCCATTCTACCCCTTCAATCTTCATCTTTGACATATTGGCAATATGTATTTAGGTTTTTGAAACTTTGTTTGAATATATGCTTTTTAGGTTTGCTGTGGTATACACCTTTACTTTTAATCTATCGCCTCCCATTATTTCCAACCAACATTTTAAGTTGCCTCAATGCCTGGTAAATTGTGTTTTGTTGATTTGCTATGTCGGTTTTGATTTCGTTGAGAAGATGATTTGGTTGGCGGGTGTTGAGATAATTTTAGTGTTATGATGGTGTGTATGTGTTTGATTAGTGGTGTGTTGTTTGCAGTAGGTGGAATGGTTCTGAATATGTTACTGTAGTATAGGGCAGGGGATGATGAAGGTAATTTTAGACGGTGTCTTGTGTGGTCTTGTAGGGTATGGTGAAAAGGGTGTGTTTGTGTAGAATTGGGTTCCTATCATGTCTAGGTGAACACGGATCGGGAGTATTTTTGTTTCTTCGTGTAAATGCTGAATTGGGGTGGTTCTAGTGCAACCTGTGATGATTCGAAGAGCGGTATTTTGGTTGTTCTGTAATTTCTCTGTGTTTGAGGGTGAGGTGGCAGGGTACCAGGCTGGAGATGCGTAATCAAAAGTTGGTCTGATGAACTGTTTGTATGCTATGATGAGGGTGGTTAATTCGTTACTGAAATTGTTATGTGACAGTGTTCGAATGATGTTTAATTTCCTGTTTGCAGTGTTGGTTATGTTTTCGATGTGTTTTGAGAAGGTGAAGTGTGTGTCATATGTGAGGCCTAGGATCTTTGGAAATTTATTTAAAGGAATGAGGGTATTATTTAGTTTTACATGGGGGTGGAGAGAAGATTGGTGTCTATCGGTAGTAATAAGAGTAATTGAGGATTTTTCGGGGGAAGTTGTCATTCTGTTTGATTTTAGCCATGTTTCCAGTTGTTGGATGTATGATTGAGTGAGTGTGGTGGCTGTGGGTATGGAAGGGTTTTGTATCGTAATGGATATGTCGTCGGCATATGTTATTAGTTTTATATCTGGTGTTTGTGGGGTGGGTAGGTCTGCTGTGTACAGGTTAAATAATAGAGGGGATAGGATGGCTCCCTGTGGGACACCATTTCTTAGTTTCCACTGTTTTTGAAAGATGGTTTTTGTTGGAGACTTGAGCTGTACGATCGGAGAGGAAGTTGGAAATCCATTTTTTATAATTGTTGGGTATAGGTGAATGTAGGATTTTTTGTATGAGGTTATGTTTAGGGACTGTATCAAATGCTTTGTTGATGTCGATGACAATGAGTATGGTCCTGTGGGATGGTTTTTTGTTCAGGCCATTTATTATGTTTTGAGTGATAGTGGTGAGGGCCGTGGTGGTAGAGTGGGATTTCCTGAATCCGTGTTGAAATTGTGGGGTTTGCATGAGTGGTTGGATTTTTGTATGAATGAGTTTTTCTAAGAGTTTGCATAGTGTGGATAGGAGGGAGATCGGGCGGTATGAGGATGGGAGGTTTGGGTCTTTCCTGGGTTTTAGTTTGGGGGTAATTATTGCCTTCTTCCATATTGCGGGGATGAAGTTGTATGTGTAAGATTTGTTGTATATTTGGGTTAGATATGTTGTGGCTATGGGTCCTAGGTGTTTTAGATGTAAATTTGAGATGTTATCTGGGCCTGTAGCTGGGGAGTTTTTGAGTGTTTTGATTCCCTGGATAGTGTCCTGGTGAGAGAAGGGGGGGGGGTTTGGATTGTGTTCTAAGTGTGTGTGTTTGAGCTGTCGGATTATTTTCCTATTGTTCTTGTGAGTGGGTTTGTAGGAGATGTTTGAGTAGTGCTGAGCGAGGATATTGCAGTGTTGTTTTGGTGAAGGAAGAGTGTTGTTGTTTTCTTTTAAGGCTTCATTTAGTGTTAGAGGATTGTTTTGGGAGTTGTGTAGTCGTTTGATTACCTGCCATGTTCTTTTATCGTTGGGGTTTGTTAGGTTGTTTTGTAGGTATTCTTTGAATCTGTTTGTTTTGTGATTTGATATTAGTGCTGAGATTTGTTCATTTAGGGTGTTTAGTTGTATGGTGATGTCTGCTGTGTGTGATCTATGTTGTCGGAGTTGGTTTCTTTGCTTTAATAAGGTTGCAGATTTCTGGTGTAAGAGAGGGGTTGTAGTGTTTCCTGTAGCCCTTGGGTATGTATAAGTTGGACGCTTTGTGTATTATTTTGGTGAAGATGTGTTATATTATATATATTATATATATATATATATATATATATATATATATATATATATATATATATATATATATATATATATATATATATATATATATATATATATATATATATATATATATATATATATATATATATATATATATATATATATATATATATATATATATATATATATATATACCACTCCCAATTATAATAATATAATAAAATACTAAAACGAAGTTAACAACGTAAGTAAAAAACTAAAAACAAAAAAGGAAATTAAAAAGGTATATAATGCGTAACAGTTTCTGAGATAAACCCTTTCTCCTCTTCAGACGCTACTGAGCAAAGAGGTTCATTTGTCCTTTTAACGTAGGCGTTAGTGTTATTGGAAATCAGTCAGACTACCTACAGGCAAACTGATTATTATTATTATTATTATTATTTGTAGAAGTGTCACAATGAGAAAGGTGTTCAGTTATCTTCAATAGGGATTTGTTAAGGGGCGCTTTATTGCCCTTTGCGTCCTTTCGCTATCGATTTCAGCCCTCAAAATTTTCCCTTCCTTTTACCTATGTTATAACTGCTTGTAAACTTCTCCATTAGAGAATACCAACCTGTTACTTCACTATGTTCTTTTAAGTCCTGGTGACCCTGCATGTGGGCTCTGGAACCATCTACTCCTAATGACCCTTTGGTCAGAGTACAGCTGAAAAACATCCTTTTGACCGGGCCACCTACCTATTAAAGAGACTCAAACCACCAAACAGACTGCTCACACTTGGGTGTATAATCTGAGTGCTTCGTTATTTCAGCGTAGAACTGACATTGGGAACCAGGCGTGGTGTTCCAAAGCGCTCACCAGAGTCTACATTCAAAGCCTTTCTAAGGAAGTGGGTTGAAGTTTTTGGTAGGCTCTTAACTTGGATTCACTGCAGTGTATAGATCAACTTCTCCTTATGAACTACTATCTCTTCCAATTAGTATATCCGTTCATGTATATAGGAAACATAGGAAAATAGAGACAGTTAGAAGCCACAAGGGCCTATCGAGACTGTCCCAGTCCAAACAAATAATAACAATAACAATACTAATACATGCACGAAAGACTAGGTCTATCCCATCCTAGTTATCAGTTCATTCATGCATAGATAAAAGTAAAACTAAACCCCATTACACATGCAATACTCAATGAACCATCACCCACTACAAAAAACTGCCGTTAGGCTTAGTCATAGGTTGATCTGTTGATCCAAAAATTCATATATACCCGCCGATTTGGCTTAGTCAGATTATTCTATATAATACCCAAACCATCCATATATCTATCTAGCCCCTTTTTAAATTTGACAAGAGAATCACAGTCAACAATCTCTTGTGGCAAGTCATTCCAAAAATTAACAACTCTATTACTGAAAGAGTATTTTCTTAGATCGAGATGGCATGGCTTCTTTTTAATTTTCTTATTATGTCCTCTAGTTACTCTTCCATGGTCCACTATGAAGTATTTTTCAATCTCTGTATTACTGTCAGAGGCAAATATTTTGTAAACTTGTATCATATCCCCTCTGAGAAATCTCCTTTCAACTGAGAACATTCCTAACTCCTTCAACCTCTCTTCATAGCTCTTATTTTCAAAGCCAGAAATCATCCTTGTTGCTCGACGTTGTACTCTCTCCAGCATATCTATGTCTTTTCTTAAATGAGGAGCCCAAACCTGTGCACAATACTCTAATGCTGGCCTGACATAGCTATTATATAGTTTGCTTATAACCTCTTTGCTCTTGTAAACTACATTGCGATTAATTATACCTAACATCTTATTAGCTTTATTCCTTGCTTCCAAACATTGATCACCCACCTTCAGATTACTGCTAATAATCACACCTAAATCCTTTTCTTGGTCCACAGTCTCAAGCCACTCCCCATTCATTTCATAATTAAATCCTTCATTTGAGTAACCTACATGAAGAACTTTACATTTTTTACTATTAAAGTTCATTTGCCACCTCTCTGCCCAACCAAGAAGTCTATCTAGATCACCTTGAAGCTTTATGCATCCATCATTATTCCTTACTGAGGTAACCACTTTGGTATCATCAGCAAACTTAGAAACCTTACATTTAAGACCTTTGTCTAAATCATTTATATATATAAGGAACAAAAGTGGTCCCAGCACAGAACCCTGTGGTACCCCACTCTTCACCGTTTCCCATAATGACTTATTACCATTAAGTAATACACACTGCCTTCTGTTCTTTAACCACTCTTTAATCCAATTGTGTACCATTCCATCTATACCATACTGCGACAACTTTTGCATCAGCCTAACATGGGGTACCTTATCAAAAGCCTTGCTAAAGTCTAAATATATGACATCAACTGGATCACCCCTGTCTATACATTCAGTAATATATTCCATAAATTCTAGTAGATTTGTCTGACATGATCTACCCTTTCTAAAGCCATGCTGGGAGTTATATAGTATCTTGTTATCATCTAAATGCTTCTCTATATGACTTTTCAGTAACTTTTCCAAAATTTTCACAACCAGAGATGTTAAACTAACTGGCCTATAGTTCCCTAAATCTTCTTTACTACCTTTTTTAAATATGGGCACCACATATGCTGCTTTCCAGTCCTCAGGTACCTCTCCAAAAGCAATAGATCGCTTAAAAATCAAATACAGTGCCTTTGCAATACTGCTACTCCCCTCTTTTAGAATTCTACCATACACACCATCCGGACCCGCTGCCTTATTTGGGTCAATATGTTCTAGTAAGGATGCGATTTAATTTAACTCAATTTGAAATGTTGTACACCTATTCATTACATGTATACTAGAACTATTAGTCTCTAAACTGCTATCCAATCTTTCCTCAGTAAACACTGATGCAAAATAAGCGTTGAAAATATTAACCAATTCCTTATCTGAACTTACTAAATTCCCATCAATTTTAATTGGGCCAATTTTCTTATCCTTGCTTTTAAATTTATAAAAGCTAAAAAACTTTTTCAGGTCTTTATTACTGTTTCTTGCCAAATTAATTTCTGCCATTCTCTTTGCTCTTCTTATTGACTGGTTAAGTTCATTCCTAATTCTCTTATAATGTTCTAAATCTTCCCCCCTGCTCCTACCTTTGAATATTTTAAAACATCTACGCTTTTCACTGATTTTCTCTTTTATCTCTCTACTCCACCAATTAGGTTTTCTATTTGCCACCCTAATGGGTTTATCTTTAAAACACACAGACTGAATGTTAGCCAATATTTGCTTGAAGTATTCCCACATGATGAAACAATTTTGACCATTAAACTCCTTATCCCAGTCAATTTCATTGAGCATTGCTCGGAATTTGCTAAAATCTCCATTTCTAAAATCTAATATCTTTTCCCTATTGACTTGCAATTTGGGCCCAGACCTCACATTCCAGTTAAATCTAATAATATAATGATCACTAGCTCCTAAAGTCTCCCCTACTTCGACATCATTCACCATCATTTCATCATTTGTTAATATTAAATCTAACAATGCTGCATGCCTTGTTGGTTCTTGGACCATCTGACTCAAAAAGTTGTATAGAATACAATTTACAAATACTGAACTTCTATTAACTATACTACTCAAAGAATTCCACTCAATGTCTGGAAAATTAAAATCACCCAATATGACTACCCCTTTTACATTATTTTCACACGCTACCTTGATTTCCTTCACCATTTCTTCATCTAATACTTGACTCTGATCAGGAGCTCTATAAAATGCTCCTATCCTGTATGATTTATTATACATAAGAATATCTACCCACAGAGATTCCACATCCTGATTTGTTTTAATGTCAGCTATTAACACTGATTCAATATTGCTTTTAACATAGAGTGCTACACCTCCACCACTTCTTCCTCTACGTTGGTATAGGTAAAATGAGTATCCTTCTATTTCATATTCCTGTAGGGAGTCTCCGTAAAATGCCTCATTAACCCATGCTTCAGTAATGCAAATTATGTCTAGATTCTCCTTTATAATGTAACTAATCAACTCATCTTTTTTGTTTCTAAGGACTCTGAGCATTTGTGTAAAAACATTTCATACTAAACATGTCCTTATATGTATCCTTTACATCTTGATTTCTAGTAATATCTCCATTTTTATTAATAGGCCCATATTGTAAAGCACCTCTATTTTTATTCATACCACCACCAATCCCACCGTCAATATTAAAATCACCATCTCCACAACTAACAGTGCCAATATTATGCCCTTCACCCCTATTCTTACCTAGTTTCCCGGCAGACATCTCTCCATCCTGCAACTCAGAAGCTGCACACCCTCTCGACTAAGATGCACTCCATCTCTTGCAAACAGATTCCTGTCTTGAAACTCTTCCCAGTGATCTAAAAATCCAATATCCTCTGATAAACATAAATTCCTAACCCTTTCATTTACACCAAAGGCCCTACTTTCCCATTCTAGCCCTGCTCCCAACCTAGGTAAAATACCTGACACTATGCATTTCCTACCACTTACTTTCAGTCTTTCAATCAAATTCCTATAGCTTGCTATCAGTTCCTCTGACTTTCTATAACCTATATCATTTGTTCCAACATGGACAATCACTCTTGCATTCACATTCGTATCTGCAATCTCTCTATCTATTCTGTCCACAATATCATTCACTCTTGCACCTGGATAACATACTCGCATTCGTTTCCTTTTATCCGTATTTCTAAAGGTCCTATCTAAATATCGTATCTGAGAGTCACCAATTAGTAATGCCTCAGTCTTCCTCTTGGGAAACCCGACGTCACAACTGGACACTTCAGATTCCTCCCCATCAGAAAGACAGCTAAACCTATTTCTGCAGGTCACAGGTCTAGTGTCCCTCATGATCCTAATTTTATTACTCCTATTCTCTACAACACTCCATCTATCTGCAGTCCTATCTGCCTCTATAGCCCTCCCCCTCTTGAATTCCTGCCTAGGTGAGTCACTAGGTCTACTTACCCCATTACCCCTACCATTAGCCTGCCCCCTCTCTACTTCTTGCCTACATGAGCCCCTAGTCTCATCTGAATCACTACCAACCACCTTCTTCCTAACACTTCCCTCCCTTCTCAACTCAGATACCCATTTGCTAAGCCTACCTACTTCTAGTTGCAAAGACTCAGACCTTTCATTCTTTTTTATCTCATTCAAATCCTCACTTATCCTTTCAATCTCCTTTCTTATCAACACATGCTCAGCTTTCAGGATACAAACAGTACACTCACCAACATGTTCTCTTCTCACAGTCCCACAAATGCCACAATCCACATACATACTCAAATTATTATAATATGCTATTCAAGTTAAATTATTACAAAGGCCTAACTTAAAGCTATTGAAATTATACTATATTGTTACAAGGCCTAACTTTAATCAAGAGCTCTAAGCAATAATCTAACCTCAAATTGCGTGGATGAAAAATTTTCGAATGATAAAACACAATAGAGATGTTAAATTTTTAAGTACGACCTCTAAAAAAAACATTGAAGTACCCTATCCGACCCCTCTTTAACCACTCCCAGGCCGAGACCAACCAGCTATGCGCTCTGGCACACATAACTTATAGGTGATATAACCCACGAATCCCTCTCTTGCAAATAATTCATTCTAGATACAGTTCCATTTCTTTACTCTACCTCGGGTTCCATATTCAAAGAAACCTTAATTATAACTCTCCTGCCTACCACCCCAACATGCTCTGGTTTTCAGATCCTCATCCGAGGATACCTGGTTTTGTTGGGTAACCACTAACAACTTGACTAAAGCTCGCAAGCATTCCATTACCTAATCACCTACGTAGTCCTCTTATCCTCAGGGAAGCTTTGGAAGATACTCCAGACTCAAAAGCTCCATAGGTAACACTGATGAGGAATGACTTACACCCTGTGATGGTTGCCTCATAAAACCAAAAGCTTTAAATTTGAAACTCGTACGCAATTTGGGAACATCTTTTTAATCTCTACTACAGATGAGATTAATACCTCAAAAGGTACAGTCATTGCAACCGAAAATCAAGACTAAGAAATCGCTGTTATTCTGTTTATATAGATTCCAGATAAAAAAAAATTTCTTAGCTTTAGAAAAACAAGTGAGAAAGCTTTAAAACCGCCAAGAGAAAAATAAAATAAAAGGTGTAGTTAATGTAAAGGCGTTATTGCCAATCAGAAATCCATTTCCTGAGGATTTTTTTGTGCACTTTAAATGAATTTAGGTTAATTCAATGATCAAATAAAAATATAAGATTTTGACGAATCTGGTGAAAGATTGGTAGCATCACTGACAAATATCTCATGATCAGTTAAGAATTAAAGATTTACGATTTCTGTTAAGTTTTAAATGGAATGCAACCAACCAAATTAAAGAATCACTTCGTTAAGCTGTCTACTCCTAATGACTCCTCACATAAAATACAAATCGAAGAATCAAATCAGACCACTTTAAGACAAACTGTATAAGAGCTTAAAAAAATGAAAAATAAACTATTATAGTAAGCTAATTTCAAAATAAAATTAAGAAGTTGAATAGAATAAGGTTAAGAATTCTAAGGTAAGTAAACAAGATACATCTTTAGCATTAGAAGAAAGCATGACTATATTGGAAATCTAAATTATTAAAAATGAAATATTTC
>SEYY01001244.1:74549-77049 GCA_009176605.1 Armadillidium nasatum
TATATATATATATATATATATAATAACTCAAATTTTATTCTGAGGGGAAAATACGATTTCAATTATTATTTAATAATTAATAGAAGTATTACACAATTTTTACCATTCAAAGTTGAATATGTACAGTCGTCAACAGAAGTTCGTTCCTATTAGGCTGGAAATAAATATTTATATAAAATGGAGATCATTTCATAAAAGCTCTATTTTGAATAAAAAGAAAATAAAAACATTCAGCGGGGCTTAATTGAACTGTGATTGGCTGAACCTGAAATGATCTCCATTTTATATAAATATTTATTTCCAGCTTAATAGTAACGAACTTCTGTTGACGACTGTACAAAAAGATCAAAATTTCAGCAAATCTTAAAGAAATCTTATACTGCAATAAGGTTAATTTACCTTATATCTGAAATGGGACTGAAAACTGCAACTTTGTGTTGTGTCCTTTGAAACTAAACCAAACAAAAAAAATCAAATTTTTTTCCCCATGAATGAAATGAGCATTATAGTTTTTGAAGAAAAGAAACTAGTGTGTTTCTAGTTAAGCAATCTTGGGGGGTATGAAAGGTGCTCTTGGAATCGAAAGAAGTTGAAGTATTTGTTCTGAGAATCAGAGTCATATATATATATATATATATATATATATATATATATATATATATATATATATATATATATATATATATATATATATATATATATATATATTTAGAGAGTGCGGACTAGAAAAATGGCTTCAACATCCACTCTCTCCCCTCTCCTTTTGCCATCTGTATAAAACTGCATCGATTTCGCATGAATAAGGTGGGATAAGAATTAGGCTTTTAATAGAGCTGGGGTTTGCTACCCTGGTTAAATATTAAGGGATGGATGCTTCCATAGTACACTGAAATTGTCATAATCAAACCAGAAGAGAGCATTAAGGAGATTCGAAGATAACTGAAGATGGAGATCAATACCAGTGCAAATGGCGACATGTAGAAGTACTAAGGATGGAGTGAAGTATCGGTATCGGCAAAAATTGACCGATACCGATGCCAGATTTTTTAAAGTAACTTAATCCCGTTGGCTTACATTTTTTTGAATGTTCAATTTCTTTAACTGTAGAGTTTCGAATACAACGAAACATTGTTTTTCTTGATTTTCCAAATTTTCAATTAATTAATTAATTACTAATTAACCGTTAAGTTCATTTTTTGGCTTATATTCTGTATCTCTGTAACAAAAGTTTCGATTTTGGTCAAATTAGGTCAGTTAACTCTTTGTATGTCAAAAATCAACTTTTATACTTAATTGTTCATTTATTTCATTACTTAATTAAATTATGTAATTTTTTATTCATATTACGTATATTTTGCCACGTCGCTATCCGATCATTTATTTCCAGAACACTGATATGTTGCTTTCCATTAAAAGTGATTTTTTGAAATGCACAAAACTGAGTTTCCATTTATTTTCACGCAATTTCCTTCACACCATTTGGCCATTTGGCTTGTTTTCTTAAATAGTTTATTTTTAATTTAATCCATTACTACAATTTATGGCATGCGTCGCTACTCTCCAAGCTCCCTTCCTTTGGGTTTCCTCCTTCGCTTTGCTTACTCTTGTCTAGTTTTCTCTCAGATCGTTCCATTTCGGCAGTTGTAGATAGAGCGACCTCTTCCTCCTTTTCTGTCAACTGTGGTGTTCCTCAGGGTTCCGTTTTATCTCCAATTTTATTCTTACTTTTCATTAACGATCTTCTCAACTGCACTTCTAACTCTGTTCACTCTTATGCTGATGACTCAACTCTACATTCTTCTACTCATTTCAAATCTGACACCTCTTTTGCTTCTAGAGTTGCTTCTCGTCTTCAACTTTCCGATTCTATTCTGGCCGATCTGGATGGGATTTCCCGGTGGGGTCATAGCAACTTTGTGAAATTCAACTCTTTAAAAACTCAACTTCTTCACATTTCCCTCTCAAACACACCTCTTAACTTTCCTGTCTTCTTCGATGGCTCTCCCGTCTCACCTGTAAATAACATTAACATTCTTGGTCTAAACATAAACAACAAACTGTCTTGGAAACCACATATCACAATGGTTGCTAAAGTGGCCTCTAAGAAGCTGGAAATTCTGTTCAGAATGCGAGAATTTTTTCCTTCTGAGCAGTTACTCCAAATTAATAAGGGTCTTATTCGTCCTTGTATGGAGTACTGTTCTCACATTTGGGGGGGGGGCTCCGGCTCCTCCTCTCTTCTGGATAAGGTTGAGTCAAAAGCTAAAAGATTAATTAACTGTCCCCTACTTTCAAACTCTCTTGACCCTCTGTCTCTGCGACGTGACGTTGGCGCGATATCTCTTTTCTACAGGTACTACAATGGCAGGGAATTGGCCTCTCGCATTCCTCCATCGTTGCGCCGTCCTCGTTGCATATGGGGTGCCCTGCTTTCGCACCAATTCTGTGTGGACGTAGGGAATCCCAGGCTAGCCCGTTGTGGTACCTCCTCCTTTCCAGC
>SEYY01001244.1:79549-83267 GCA_009176605.1 Armadillidium nasatum
ACAATGGACACTGCTCTTCTGAACTCTCTCGTCACATACCTCCTCCACTGAGAAGACCTCATGCGACACGCTTTTCTACAGTCTCATCCTTGCTCTGTCCAACTCTCTGTCCCCAGACTTAATCGCTATGCTCAATCTTACATATACTCTACTGGTAAAGTCTGGAACACACTCGCTTTGCCTTTTTTCCCCAACTTCCTTTGACTTGAATAATTTCAAACGCTGTGTATCTAGACATGTAGGCCCCCTTCAACCATGATAGGATTTTTCTCAACTCTGGTGGAATTTGATAGGGCTCTGGCCTATTCCCACTGGAGGATATATATATATATATATATATATATATATATATATATATATATATATATATATATATATATATATATATATATATATATATATATATATATATATGTGAGAACGAAGAGCAAGGGCGACAGGGCTAGCAACCCAGCCCTATAATTATTGATTATTACTTGCAACAACTCGAGGACCAGCATGGGAAACCAATGGTCAGAGAAGTAAATTTTGGAGGTCTCTGGAAAAGAATGTTTAAAATTAGATGGAGACAGCGATAGTCCCACTGAAAGGATGAAAACTCTACCTGTGAGTTTAAACAAAGCTCAAGAGCTGTAACTGAAACAGAGCCGAAAAACATTAATCATCTAGAGCCCTCTAGGAGGAGGACTTTTAAGAGCAGATGAAGAAAGCTGCTGGTCCCACTGACAGGATGAAAACACTTCCAGGGAGACAAAGAGGAAAGTATTTTATATATATATATATATATATATATATATATATATATATATATATATATATATATAATATATATATATATATATATATATATATAGTGGAGCTCCAATATTCGTCATTAATCCGTTCCTGAGGGGATGACGAATATCGAAAAAAAAGAATATCGAATAATTTTTTCCCATAGGAATTAACTAAAAATGGATTAATTCGTTCCCAGCCTCGAATTTTGCCTATCTATTCTTTAACAAAAAAAAAAAAATTTCAATCTAGAATCGATCTCCGAAATTATTTCAAACACTGTACAATTTAACTACAGTACATATTAAACAGCGTACTGCCATAAATAATACGTAATACGCACTGTGTAGGCCTACATAAACGCTAAACACAAATAAAATTTTTAAAAAGAAATTTACCTTTGGATGAGAAAAACAATGATTGTTATTAAGAGTTTTATTTTTAAGGTTATAGGCTTTCGTAGGCGAATATTGATTTTTCGACGAATATCGGGAAAAAATTACAGGGCGAATATCGGAAAAGACGAATACTGGAGGGGACGAATATTGGAGTATATATATATATATATATATATATATATATATATATATATATATATATATATATATATATATATATATTGTAAGAATTTTATATTACTAATGTTAAATTTAATTAAATTCTTACCTTTAGTTAAATTCTCTTAATTATTTTAAATGTTGCTAAAGTTTAAGACCCTAAATCACCTACCCTAAGTTTAATTCTCTAGCGCTAGATTATCAAAACCTAGTTTAGGCTACAATAAGGTCTACTTTTAACTTTTTTATATTAATTTTTATAGTTTCATTAAGAAATGAATCTTGGAATATTATTTATTAATGATGACCAATAATAAACAATATTAACTTAACTAGACACAATTAGTTTCAATAGTTTAAACTTTTTAAAGTATCACAATTTTTAATAGAAGCTTTCAGTACAAAATCAAGAACAATACTGTCCTTAAAATGTACGACTGTTATGTAATTTTTACTACTAATGCGCGTGCGCACTTTTGCGCTTTTAAATATGTATATTCATTTAAATAAACCAAGTAAATTTTAATGTCACAATATTAATTAAATTTTTACAGTTAAATATATTAAAATTTTATAAATATTTTACTATTAATAGTTTTAATTTTATTGTTTTATAAATTATTTTACACTCCCACAAAATTATTGTATTTGTGAGACAAATACAATCAACTTACTTTCATGGAAATGTTAAATTCACAAATTAATTAATTGGTTTCACAAAAAATGTATTTAATTCACATGTTATTTAATTTGGTTTTATTCATCAAAGTCTTCACTATAATCTTTGATGAATTTTCTACACTTTTCAGCTGCTTTACGTTTAGGTTTGGTTACAACTGAAGTATTATTATCTTGGTCTTTGATAGGGTCTATATTATCTATGTCATTGTTCGGTGAATTGTCTTCAATTGGTGCATTTTCACTATGAGTAATAGATAATTCAAGAGGGTACAAATTTACTATTGAGTGGTATGCTATTTGACCATTACCTTGCCTCAGTTTTACAGAGCGAATTTTATTGTCATAGCCAATAACCACTTCCAAAACCTTTCCAAGGAGCCAAAAAGGTCTAGGTTTCACTGGAGATCTTATCAAAACCACATCACCTACTTTGATTTTATTTTCCCAAGAGATTTGATACAGATCTCTGCTATGCTCCCTAAGGCTTAAAAGATAACTTCAAACCAGAGTTTTCGGAAATTTTCTAGGATATTTTCATTTTGTTCTAAAGTTTGTTCAACCCTAGCTTGACTATGACTATCAACCCAAGTATCATCATATTCCTCTTTGAGTATAAGAGAAGTGTTACAATGCAACTTTAAGAAAGAATTAGGTGTTATGGGTTGTAAGTTGTCAGAGTTTGAGACATATGTAAGTGGTCGGCTATTAATAGCATTCTGAATATTTGAAAGATTTGTAAGTAGCTCAAAATATGTTAACTTAGAACGACCTATAACTTTATACATACAGCTCTTGACTACCTTGATCATTCTTTCCCACATTGCACCAATGAAAGCACTAAACAAAGGAATTTTAATGTGTTTGATATTAAATTTAGAAAGTTCAGCACTAAATTCACTTGATGTTAAAGCTTTATTTAAAATATCAGTACTTTTAGAAAATGTTTTAGCATTGTCACTATACAAGTAGTGAGGAATGTTGTAATAATTACAAAAACGTTGAAAGGCATATAAAAAATTAGTAACTGACATATCTGGTAACAACTCTAAATGGATTGCCCTTATATTCAAGCAGGTGAATATTAATATGAACATTTTATTACTTGTATTTGTCACAGGATCTTTGACCCATACATTACCTGTATAATCTATACCTGTATGTTGAAAAGGTGTGATTAATTTTAAGTGATGTTTAGGTATGCTAGAATACTTTGGGTACTTAAAAGCAAAAATATTAATTTTTTTGCACAAGATATGCAATGATTAATCACATTTTTTATTACAGATCTTGACTGAGGTATCCAAAATCCTTGAGATCTTATATAATTCAAAGTAGAACTTAAACCCAAGTGCTGTACTCTACTATGGCAATGCATTATAAAAAGTTTTGTAAAATGGTGAAACTTTGACAAAAGGATTGGATTATGGACATTGTAGTCAAAATATAAACATTTTGATATTCTTCCTTTTGTTCTTAGAATATTATTTTCATCAAGAAATAAATTTAAATTCAATACTAAAACAGGGATATTATTTGACTTTACTTTAGAACTTAAATATTCAATTTCTGTGGAGAAATGACAAGATTGCATTTGTTTGATCCAATAATGCAATGACTTGATATTTGGATTACACTGAGTTTTTATACAAAATGGTTTAAACACATAAGAGGTAATATTAATTACCTTTTGATAGGATGAAAATTTG
>SEYY01001244.1:83367-119634 GCA_009176605.1 Armadillidium nasatum
TGAATATTACTATAAGCACTCAATATGGCATCTAAACATTTGAGAGCCAACAGAACTCCCATAAATTCTAAGGTTGGAATACTGTACTGTCTTTTAGTATTTACTGGTGACACTTTAGCTTTTGAGTATAACAAATGACCTTCATTATTATCATTGCAGGAATAAGCAGTAAAACCATAAGCTGATTTACTACTATCACTAAATATATGCATAGCATACGAACATTTTTCATTAAGTACTTGTCTAGGAAATTCTATTTCATGCAATCTTCTTTAAATCACTCTCTAATTTCTGCCACTCATTGATCACTTCTATAGGTAGCACATCATCCCATCCAAATTTTTGCTCCCATATAGATCTTATTAATAATTTGCCTCTAATGGTAACAGGAAGAGCCAATCCTAATGGATCAAACTGTCTGGAAGTCTCAGATAAGATAAGGCGCTTTGAGTTTGCAGAAGAATCAAAATCTACCTTTGCTAATGAAATAGTATCGTTAACTGTATTAAATCTATATCCTAAAATTTTTTCTAAGCTATTACTATGTTCCATTAGTCTATCATCCTGCTGCATGACATTTCTGAGTTCTGAACTGTTTGAATTCCATGACCTCAAAATAAATCCCCCCATAGCCATTCTATCATATGTCAATTTATACAAAGATGTTAACTCACTGGCATCATTACCAGTAAAGATTAAATTATCACAATAAAAATTAGAGCTTAAGATTTGAGTACATTTATCATTAGGAAATTTTGCTGCATGATGTGCCATTACATAATGAAGGATAAAGGGTGAGGTGGTATATCCAAAGACTATAGTTTTATACCTATATGTGACAAGTTGACCATCTTTTTCCCATAGTAAGCAAAATTTGTTTTTATCAAACTCATCCCTCAATCTTATCATTAGAAAAGCCTGTTTCACATCACTCAGTACTACATAGTTGTTAGTCCTAAAGATAAATAAAAGTTTTAAAAGTGAAGTCATCAAATCTAAACCAGTATATGAAGCTTCATTAAGAGATGGGGATAATTTATTCACTTTTAAAGAACAGTTCAGTACAGGACGAATTTTAGTTGTTACCTGTGGATCACTTCTGATCACAGGGCGGTGAGGAACATATACATAATCATTTATTTGGTGAGGTTTTACAGAAATTTGCTCTAATATATCCTCATTTAATTGTTTTTGAAAGACATCATCATATGATTTCATTAAGTTATTATTTTTAAGGTAGGTAGTTACTTTATTTAAAACAGCAAGTGCTACTCTAAAGTTTGAAGGCACTAAATTAATTTTATCTTCTATCCATGGTAATTTAACATAGTATTTACCATCTTTAAATTCAATATTTTCTTTAAATTTCTTTACCATATCAACATCATAATCTGTCATATCCTGGTCTGATGATGATATGCCCATAGATTCAAAAGAGAATAGATTTTCCAGGCCATTATCAACATCTGTATCAGTTAATATTTTCTCTATTGGATTAAAATAAGTTTTTAAAGGTGAAATTATTGAATTAATAATAGTTTCATTAATACAAGTACTATTAATATTATTTACATCATTGTCACATGGACTTTTACATTTACTATTATTTTGTTTATATAAATTAGATAACTGATCTGTATTTAAAAAATGTTCAATATTTCCAAAAGGTAAGATTTTCTTATTTATTAAAAAACAACTACCATTCATACAAGTAGTTAATTCAAAAGAGGGAAGAAACTGTAAGACATCTACACCCAGTAATGCATCAATTTCAAAAACAGATTTATTTGAAGCCATTATAAAATGAGGAATCTGCTAAATTATATCTTTTCTTTAAATTATCTAAAGCACATTCTAAACCATTTACTTCATACTTTAGTTTAAGATCTTTATCTACCAATAAAGGCATAGTAATAATATTTTGATTTTCCAGTTTTAAACCTAAAGTAATTTGTTTAAAGTTTCTCTGACCAATTCCTATAAATGTCTGGATGTCAAAGTTAATATCCTTTAGGTCATTATAATTAGTACACAACTGCTTAGCTATATTCTCACAAATGTATGATCTTTGTGAACCTGAATCTACTAAACAGCGAACTGTCTTTACTTTGTTGCCTCGTATGACTTCTAAAGTTAAAGTTGGGAGTAAATATACATTGTCAGATCTCTGATTAAAGCTAATGCATAGACAATTTACTAAATCTTTATCTTTATCTTTATTGTTGGCTTGATCACAAAAGGCAGCTATGTGTCTACGAGAATTACACTGAAAGCAGGTATATTTCAACTTATCATTTTTACCAAAGCAACTGTTTTCACAATGACCAACACCAGAACACAGAGGGCATAAATTTAATTCTTTAGCCCTTTTTTGTCTTTGCTCAAGTGTAATATATTTATTACACATGAACATCGAATGACCAGATGTCTGGCAAAATTTGCAAGGTTTTATATTAGCCTTTTTATTAATATGATTCACATTGGCTTTATTAGCATGACTAGAAGAAGCAGTGCTATCATTTATCTGAGAAGATTCAGTTTTAAAATTCTGAAGTGTACTGTTTTCTGAGACAGTTTGTTTATTATTACTTTTAAAGCTGGATTTTGGTTTTTCATGCTTTTGTGAAGAAACTTTAGTAAGAGTTCTCACAACTTCTATATAATTGGAAAACAAATCATTAAGAGAAGGATAATTATTACCAACTTTGTGAATCATTTCCTTTTTTAAAAACTATTGGTAATTTATTAAAAACTATGTGACTTAAAAGGGAATTTCCAGCAGACCCTTCAATCATAAATTCAATATTATAAGTTTTTAAATCATAAACAAATGTTCGAATGTCATTAATATACGATTTCAATCCAATAAAGTCTGGATCATATCCTTGAGGTGGTCTACTGTTTATTAACTTTTTATAAATTTCATCAATAATATAAGGTACATCTAAAAATTGTTCTTTCAATAAGTCAATAGCTATTGGATAGTTTTCATCTTTTATTGAAAGATGACTTATTAATTTACGAGCATACCCTTTTAAATATGTATGCAGATATGACAACTTTACACTATTCGAATAAGCTTTAGAATCTATAATAGTATTAAATTGTGTCAAAAATGTATGAAATTCAAATTTATCTTTACTTGAACCTTCAAAAGAGTCACATTCTAAGGGTGGAGGCTTAGGTTCATTAATATGTAAATTATTTAAAGATTGTAAAAACTGATTTGTTGAATTTAGGCTATCATTATTTAGGTTAGGTTTATCAGCTGAGGAAGCCTCAATAAATTCTCTAAAATCATCTAAAGACAATTCCAAAGAAAAATGATACTCAACTTGAGATTCAATTTCTTTTGTAAAAAAATCAAAATCAATTTCTTCAACCTTTTCATCCTCTAAAATATTTAATATTTCACTATCATGTATTTTAATAAGGTCAACTTCTTTTAAAATCTTTTCATACTGAACTTTAAAAAATGAAGAAGTTAATTTATCTTGAGCCTTAAACTCATTTAATTTATTTAAAACTATAGTAATAGTCCTTTTATTATATCCTCTTTTCCTAGAAATGGTGGAAATTTGAGATTTATATTTACTGGATGTATCAGTATCATCACTACCAGCCATTGTATTTCAAGGCTTAAGTCTTTCATAGACCTATGTTACTTAGTTTAGGCCCATAACTATAATGACAAGTTAGGTTATATTAATTTGAGTTAGGCCTATTTACAGTCTTATAATAATAAAGGACCTAGGTTAGATTATACTAAGTATTCTAATTTAGGCTAAGCTTGTTTTAAAAATAAGCTTAGACTATTAATAGTTTAAATCACAGTTTAAGCAAGGCAATACCAAGCTTTAGTATAAAATTCCAAAGTAAGTCTAGGCTAGGCTTAGATTATGTAGGCCACAAGCCTAGGGCCTAGTTTAACCATTAATAGTTTCAAGTAGTCAATAATTCATTTCTTAATTTTTGTAAGAATTTTATATTACTAATGTTAAATTTAATTAAATTCTTACCTTTAGTTAAATTCTCTTAATTATTTTAAATGTTGCTAAAGTTTAAGACCCTAAATCACCTACCCTAAGTTTAATTCTCTAGCGCTAGATTATCAAAACCTAGTTTAGGCTAAAATAAGGTCTACTTTTAACTTTTTTATATTAATTTTTATAGTTTCATTAAGAAATGAATCTTGGAATATTATTTTATTAATGATGACCAATAATAAACAATATTAACTTAACTAGACACAATTAGTTTCAATAGTTTAAACTTTTTAAAGTATCACAATTTTTAATAGAAGCTTTCAGTACAAAATCAAGAACAATACTGTTTTTAAAATGTACGACTGTTATGTAATTTTTACTACTAATGCGCGTGCGCACTTTTGCGCTTTTAAATATGTATATATTCATTTAAATAAACCAAGTAAATTTTAATGTCACAATATTAATTAAATTTTTACAGTTAAATATATTAAAATTTTATAAATATTTTACTATTAATATTGTTTTATTTTAAAATTATATTTATATATATATATATATATATATATATATATATATATATATATATATATATATATATATATATATATATATATATATATATATATATATATATATTAACAATTAATTCAATTTTTATACATCAAAGTCAATTTCTACAAAACACAAAATGACCGGTGTAAGATACTTTACTTTTTTTAACGACACGAGTTTCGTATCAGCGAAAACGTCCATGTCTAAGAATTAAAACCCACTTAACCATTAATTTGTAGATTCGACTATTAAATACTCACATAAACTTACATGGTCCAAGGTTTTTAGTAATACATAATACAGGAAAATTAAACAAAAATAATATATATATATATATATATATATATATATATATATATATATATATATATATATATATATATATATATATATATATATATATATATATATATATATATATATATATATTACATTGTCTTATATTTGATAATGATGAAGAAAGCATAAGTAAGTGTAAGGCAGAATATTTTCATCAATAATGGGATTCATGGTAGGTTATTATTAAAAATAACTAAGTAAGTAATATTAATCTTGCAAGAGATCAGCCAGAAAACAGCTCCCTTTGTCAATCCTATCATGGTAAACATTTGAAAATTATTAAACAAAAACTAAGCATTTGGAAATTATTAAACAAACTACAACCCTAAAATAAATGTTTAAAAAAACATGTGTTTAGCCACTAATACATGTGCAATTGCCATTTTTAGTAAGTCAAAAACATGACTGTCTTTCACTACAAATTTCAATCTATGTATAATCAAACTTAACAGAATTATCAGATATTCACCAATAATTTAAACACAGAAACGATACACAGAATTTTGGCTCAAAGTAATTTTTTTTTCCTTCTTTATAATGATAAACTTAGATTAAAAAGAAAATAATAATAAAAATAACGAAAACATACTTCCTCTCTCTTCAGTTGGTCATCATATTCTTTTCTTTTTCTTGCATCCCCTAAAACTTGCCAAGCCTCTGTCACCTTAATGAAATTTTCCTTTGAAGTAGCATCAGTACATTTGTCTGGATGATACTTTCGTGCAAGTTCTTGATAGTTTTTCCGAATGTCTGCTTCGCTTGCATCAGCATTAACACCAAGAATCTCATAAAAATTCATCTATAAAAAGAAAATATACAGGTATATTAAAATTTTAGTTATTTAAGAACTTGTACATTGTTGAAAAATCCATATTCTTTAAATATTTTAAAAATAACATTTAAATTGTTTATATATAAAATAATTTTCTATTATAATTTCAGCAGCGGTATTTTAATTCTTAAATACAGTAGTAAGTGCTAATATGCCTGTTATGAAAATGATTTTCGATTTTTTCCATATAAGACCAAATATTGAAATCCTTTATAATGACCGAGTTTGCAGGACAGAAATGGATTGCCACAAAAACTGGTAAAACCTCATCAAATTTTTTTCTTTTTCTTAAGTATCTATCAACTGGAAAGATTCCTATCTTCAAACAAACTGAAGATATTTAGTTATTAATTATTATATACAAAATTATTAATAAAATTAATATAATACTTATTCCAACTGCTTTGGTTTCAAAAATGTTGCTTAATGATTCGTATGTATTTTAGAATATCCGAATATTTAACATATCAATGACAGATTTATTAAATGAAAAGATTTCAGAATTTGGATCAAAGTTTTCGGAACCATAAAGCAAATAATAAAAATAATTAATTAATTAAAAATGTCACTGTCATTCCAATGTTGTGTGTTTTTGGAAGATTGTGAAGTTATATTGGTGACATCATTTTTTCGACAACAAGGATCCTGTTACAAGACATCTTACAAAACTCAGAAAGTTGTTCTCTACTTTCCATAGCTTGATTCACAATGTCAGTTGGATTGCAAATTCCAGTAACTGTAAAATTATTGGTTTGCCAAAGAGTCTGAAACATAGGCAGTTAATGTGTACACTACTTCTTAAACTAGGGATGTACCGATAGTATCGGTATCGGCATCGGCAGTATCGGCCTTTTTGGTGGGTATCGGTATTGGTTTAATATGGCCGATACTCCGATACTTCTTACTTTTTGGGTGAAGAATTATGAGAAACTTTTAGATTAAAAAATAAATCTAGTTTCGATATATAAAAGTTCTAATAAGGAATTCCTTGAGCTAGCCCATAATTCGTTTTCCTAGTATATATATATATATATATATATATATATATATATATATATATATATATATATATATATATATATATATATATATATATATGATCATTCCTTCCGTGGGAGGAGTACATCGGAGTGTGCAGAACGCATTACCGAGGTGATTCTCTATGGCATGGAGGCGTACATTCTATATTCTTTCCCTTATACTAAACCTAACAAACCTTGGTTTAACTCTCCTTGTTCTCGCGCTATCCGCCGCAGGGATGCTGCCTTCAGGGATTACCGTCGTCTTCAAACTCCAGAAATTCACGCTACTTATATTTCATCCCGGAAAATGCAAAATCTATCCTTCGTGACACTAAAAACTTATTTCTCCGTAGAAAATGCTATAATCTTTCTGGTTCCTCTTCTTCAAGTTCTTTCTGGCATTTTGATAAAAATGTCAACTCTAACTTTGCTTCTTCCTCTTTCCCTAATTTAATATCTTCTGACGGCACAACTGCGGTTTTACCTTCTTCTAAAGCTGAACTCTTTGCTCAAACTTTTGCCTCTAATTCAACCTTAGACGATTCCGGAGCTATTCCTACTCCTTCAACAACCTCTAACTCAATTATGCCTAAAATTAGAATTTCTTCTAAAGATGTCATTTCTGCTCTCTCTGAGCTTAATACTAAGAAGGCGTACGGTCCCAATGGTATTCATCCTGTGGTTCTCAAATTTTGTGATTCCGAGCTTGCACCGTGCCTCGGTAAACTATTTCGTCTTTGCCTCTCTAATTCAACCTTCCCTTCTTGCTGGAAACGTGCCTTCATTCAGCCTGTGCCGAAGAAGGGGGACCCCTCTCAACCCTCCAACTACTGTCCTATTTCTTTAACCTCCGTTCTCTCTAAAGTTTTCGCATCTATCCTTAACAGGAAGATTTGGAAACATCTCAATTCTTCTAACCTTATCTCAGATCGCCAGTATGGCTTTCGTAAGAAACGCTTTACTGGTGATCTTCTTTCCCTTCTCTCTGACTCTTGGTCCTCCGCTCTTCGGCATTTTGGTGAATCTTTTGCTGTCGCGCTGGACATATCGAAAGCCATCGATATAGTCTAGCACAAAGCTTTGATTTCTAAACTTCCCTCTTTCGGAATCTATCCTTCTCTCTGTGATCTTGTCTCTAATTTCCTTTCCGGTCGTTCTATAGCAGCTGTTGTAGACAGCCATCGTTCTTCCTTTAAATCTATTAATAGTGGTGTTCCTCAGGGTTCTGTCCTATTCCCAACACTTTTTCTACTTTTCATTAATGACCTTCTCTCTATTACCTCATCTCCTATCCACTCCTATGCTGATGACTCCACTCTTCATTATTCCTTCCAGTTTGAAAAACGTTCCACCCAACAGCAGTTGATAGACTAGAGAAGGGTAGCCTTGGAGCAATTAACCCCTGATCTTTCACTTATTTCAAATTGGGGCAGAGAAAACATGGTTGTTTTCAATGCCTCAAAAACTCAATTCCTTCATCTCTCCACTCGACACAATCTTCCACACAACTATGATATATTCTTCGAAAACACACAACTCAAGCCTTCATCTGTTCTTAATATTCTTGGGGTTTCATTTTCTCATGATCTTTCTTGGAAAGATCACATTACTTCTCTTTCTAAACAAGCTTCTAAGAGGTTGGGTTTCTGAGGCGCCTTCAGAATTACTTCACGCCACCCCAGTTGCTTGCTCTGTATAGGGGTGTTGTTCGCCCCTGTATGGAGTATGCTTCGCACATCTGGGTTGGTTCCACACATACAGCTCTCCTAGAGAAGGTGGAGTCTAGGGCATTTCGTCTCATCAACTCTCCTGCTCTTACTAACTCTCTTCAATCTCTTTCTGCCCGTCGAATTGTTGCGTCACTCTCTCTTTACTATCGCTATTACAACGGACACTGCTCTTCTGAACTCTCTCGTCGCATACCTCCTCCATTGAGAAGAGCTCGTGCGACACGCCTTTCTATACAGTTTCATCCTTTCTCTGTCCAACTCTCCGACCCCAGACTTAACCGCTATGCTCAATCTTACATATACTCTACTGGTAAATTCTAGAACACAATCCCTTCATCTGTTTTCCCAACTTCCTTTGACTTGCGTACTTTCAAACGCCGTGTATCTGGACACGTCGGCCACCATCGACCATGATAATAGATCTTTCCCAACTCTGGTGGAATTTGGTAGGCCTCTGGCCTTTGCTCACCGGAGGAGATATAAAAAAAAATAATATATATATATATATATATATATATATATATATATATATATATATATATATATATATATATATATATATATATATATATATTCCAAAAAAGAACAGGCTCTCTCTAGATATGAGTGAAACTTTAATATTTTTACATCATAATTTTAGGGTATTTGAATTCGATTACTAAGTGATGTCTTTACCTTAAAGGAGTATATTATGTCATGTTTGAATAATAGCGTTTTTTATATTTTGTCTTTTCTGTTGATTATTTGAGGTCTCTTCTTTCATTATTTTTATTCTTTATATTGTAGCTAGTTAAAGAATCTTCTTGCAAATTGTAATCATGTTAAAACATAAAAGCGAGTAGCTACACTTTGTTAATAATTACTGGAAAATGGAAATGGAATATTTCTTGAATAAACATAAACATAAAAAAGTTATTAGTATTATATTTGCATTTATTATTCCTAAAAGATAATATTTTAATTTAAAAAATACTAGGGGATATCCAAATATGAAATACATGACTAAGTTGCCTAGCAGTACACAAATGTTCTATCTCATTACTGTGAATTTCTTATAATAATTAAAGTATCGGTATCGGTATCGGCACCTTAAAAAAATAGAGTATCGGTATCGGTATCGGCCTCTTTACTGGTATCGGTACATCTCTATCTTAAACCTCTGTCCAAATGTATTAAATTTCAGAACTAAGCAGATCTGGCAAGTGTTTTGCTGTTAGTTTTTTGGTGTGCACTAGTGAAAAAATGATCCTGCCTTTTGCAACAACCTTACTTTGCAATCAAAGATTTTCCATTCTCATTAACTTAAAAAAATGAAGTACAGAAATAGGTTGAATCCCCTGAAACAATCCAAATTCTTTTGACTTCAAAACTGCATAATTTTGATGTATAAAAAATGAATCCAATTCTCTAAGAGCTGAAGTAAAAGTATTTATAATTAAATTCTAATGTTACCTAATGAAATTTTAATTAATTTTGTTTTACTATTTTCTTACTTCGTGCAGTTTATTATTATTCAGTTGTATTTGTTAAATGTTTAATTTTTAAAGTTGACTTATCAAGCACAATTATGAACTGACCGGGACCCCCGGTCCCAGCTAACCCCAGACATTTTTACTGGCCTGGGCTAAAAAATCAGAGAAAACTGAGGTTTGCCTGCTGGGGTTAAAATGGCAAATCATATTTGAGGGGACAATCCAATTTCAAATTTTTTTTTTAATTTTCAGCCGATTCTCCTGAAATTTTCAGTGTATATAGATTTTTTCCCGGTGAAAAAGTCCATTTCTACCGTTTTTCTGAGTCTTTAACTGCTAAAAAAAAAAAAAAAGTTTTTTGTTTTGTTGGAAATTTGATAATTTTCGGAATGACCTAAAATTTGGAAGGTATATTCAGAATTCTATTGGTTACAAAAACTTGTAACATACTTTTATCCCCAAAGTTATAGTAAAAATGTTATAATCCCAAAACTGAAAAACTATCAGAAAAAAAATATCCACCTTTTCAGACAAAAACAAAACTACAACTATAACATTTCTTATTTTTGGTGGGAGTATAGAGGAGGGATGGGGTACAAATTCCTCTCTATACTTTTTTCCATGTGATTCGTTGGTTTCGCGATATAGCCTCCAAAAGGTCCATTTTTGACCAAATTTCAAAAATTCCCAAAGTTTGCGAGGTTATATCTCGCTTCAAACAAATTGCATTTAATAATGCACTAAATAAAATTTGTTGCACTGTCCTCCTCTAAGCAATATCCAAAAATAAAGAAATTAATAGGTAGAGTTTTTTTTTTTTTTTTTTAAATAATTTTTTCTCAGGAAGGGTACGATTTTTGCAACAAAAATTTCCAAGTGCTTATAACTTTTTCTAGGCGTGATATCAAAAATCTGTTCCCACTAATGCAAGAAATTTTGGGTAAGATTATTCAGATAAATTTTCAGCTCATGTGGACCAGTGGTTTGACCCCGCTATTCATTTTTTTTCAACTTTGGGTCCAAATAACTTTCAAACCATAATAGACTCAGAAAAATGATCGAAATAAACTCAGAAATTCAGGAAAAAATGCATATACCCTGAAAATTTCAGCTCAATCAGTCAAAAAAAAAATTTTTAAATTTTTTTTTTTTTTTTTTTTTTTTTTTTTTTTTTTTTTTTTTTTTTTTTTTTTTTTTTTTTTCTGTTTCTTTTGACCGCTCCTTTTCTGCTATTGAATGTTCTTCTTTGTGTTTTGATTTTAGATGCCCAATAAGATTTGGTTGAAAATTTTTTACTTGGGATACCCAGAGATCCTCTTCTATTTTTCTGACTGTAGATGTTACATTTAGCTTATTTTGAGCCTATCCTGAAACCTTGTAAAGTACTCCTATACTGATGAAGCTTATCTTTTAGCCATAGTGACTGAAAGTATAAACAAAATAATAATTTTGAAATAATGTAGCTAATTGATACAACTTTGATACATAGCAATAAAATAACAATGATATGTATAAATACAGGTTATATTGATAATTTTTTATCTTACATTTTTTCAAACTTTACCTTAGGGTCTTACCTAGGTAAAGCTGATGAATCACTATTATGAATCAAAAAAATTTGTTTTACAATTTTTATACTTATACAAAATCTGTAGTTTTCTAAATTTAATCATTAATTTAAGTGAATGTTGGCTATTCTACGCCTTTCTTATAATTAAATAGACCTAAATTAAATTTATATCTAATTTTTTTAATCTAAAATTTCAGTGCTTTTGACCTCTCTACAAATTTTAGGCAACCCCAGGTAGAATCTCAGCCCCGTTGGTCCCTACGCACCATACATACTTTTCAGCTTGTGTGACTATATTTTCCACACAAATGGATTCAATGAACTACCTCGAAGCTTAGCTGTTTGTATTTTCCAGATTCAGTGGAATTTAGGATAAATATATGTATAGCAAATGCTGTAATTTTAAAAACATTGTTTGTTTTTCCATAGTTTCAAGTGATAGGATAAAATTGCTGTATATAAATATTTTTTTGGGCAATAACTGGAAAAGTTCTTCAACCACTGGTTTAGACCAGTTTCTCAACTTGGGGGATCATGATCACATACATGGGGGGAGTCTCAGTGGGTTACAAAAAATAAAACATTTAATGTACAAAAAAAACTTTTCCTATCCTTAAATAACTTTACCTACAAATAGGGACTGACCAGGGCTAGCTAGAATTTTGCTAGGGTTGCCTAAAATTTGTAAAGAGGTCAAAAGCACTGAAATTTTAGGCTAAGAAAATTAGAGATAATATTAATTGAAATTTATTTAATTATAAGGAAGGAGTAGAATTGTCAACATTCACTTAAATTAATGACTATATTCATTTTCTCAAAAAAAAAAAAAAAAGAAAAAAAAAAAAAAAATCAGAAAATTACAGATTTTGTATAAAAGTTTAAAAAAAGTACAAAAATTTGTGAATTTTTTTTTTTTTTTTTTTTTTTTTTTTTTTCTGACTCACAATAATAATTCAACAGGTTTTCTTAGGTAGGACCCTAAGTTATAATTTGAAAAATTGTAGGATATAAAATTATCAATATAACCTGTATTTATACATATCATTGCTATTTTATTGCTGTGTAACAAACTTGTATCATTTAGCTACATTATTACAAAATTATTATTTTGTTTGTACTTTCAGTCACAATGGCTAAAAGATAAGCTACAGCTGTATTTGAGTACTTTACAATGTTTCAGGATAGGTTTGAAATAGCTAAATGTAACATCTGCAGCTAGGAAATTAGAAAAAGTATCTCCTGGTGGCCCAAGTAAAAATTTTTCAACCAAATCTTTATCAGGGCATCTATAAAATCAAAACACAAAGATGAACATTCGCTAGCAAAATAAGAGTGGTCAAAAGAAACAGAAAAGAAAAAGAAAATAGAAAAAAAACAAGAAAAATCTTAATTTTCTTACATTTTAAAATATAAAATTATAAAATATAATTTGCAATTTTAACCTCGGCAGGTAAAGCCCGATTTTCTCTGATTATTAGCTGGGACACGTTTTATTAACAAGCTGTAATTTTTTCAACTCGATTCAAAAATTCTAATAAAATGACTAGTCATATTCCTATATATCATATACAGGCAGAAACAATACTGTAATAATCGATATATCGTTCCTATAGTCGATATATCAAATATAAAAAAATCTATATACTTTTCATTATAATATGGTGATACCCAGAGAGTGAATTTTCAAGGTTACTTGGAGATTCACACCTGAACATCCGACTTATGACAAAGTTGCTTGTATAGTTTAGAAGAAATAGTGAAATTTAAAGTAGTAGAGCAAACTTATTCTAACAAAATGGTATACCCTAAAAAACTATAAAATGTTTGAAAATAATGTTAAATTTGCATAAAAAATTTAAATATATATATATATATATGTATATATATATATGTATAATATTGTATAAAAAATTTAAATATATATATATATATATATGTATATTAGAGGTGGACCGGATATCCGCATCCGCAACTGCGGATATCCGCATCATTTTTCCAATATCCGCGGATGCGGAAATCCGCAATTGGATATCCGCAACCGCATTCGCATGCGCGGATAGTAAAAAATTACGTATCATGCAATCGATAAAAACTTTCAAAGGCAAAACTTTGCATTGAATGCAGAACCTCTTTCTGAGCGCCATACAGGCGACTATCTTGAAACTGTATTTGAAAAGATGCTGACAAAATGGAAGATTTCATTAAATGAAGTGCACTGCGTAGTCAGGGATTCGGGCACAAATATAAAAAAAGCACTTTCTCTGGCAAGAGTGAAAAATGTAGATTGCTTTGCACACCAAACTCAGATAGTAGTTAAAAATTCCATTATGAGTCAAAAATGTGTATCCGATTTAATAACCAAATGTAGGTTAATTGCTACGCATTTCAATCACTCCGTTGTAGCCCAAAATGAGCTGAAGAAAATACAAACAAGATTAAATGTTCGTCCACTTTCTGTCATGCAAGATATTCAAATACGCTGGAATAGTAGTTTGCATATGCTTGAGAGGATGAGCGAAATTAATGAGGCCATTTGCCTTTATGCTTTAAGCAGCACAAAAATAAAGCCTCTAACAGCTGACGAAAATGACATTTTAAATAATTGTATTAATATCCTTAAGCCTTTTGAAGAATTAACAAAGACTATAAATTCAGCTGAATCATGTTTGTCAGATGTGATACCACTTGTTTCAACATTGAAAGTTGTGTTAACAAATGTTATTAAGTCTAAGGGAGTTTCAAGGATGACTGAAACATTAATGAAGGAGATGAACGACAGATTTGAAAACCTGGAAAATGATGATGCTTATACAATTGCAACCTTTTTAGATCCTAGGTACAAAACAAAATTTTTTAAACCACTTGTTTCTCAGAATGTTAAAATCAAATTAGGATGCTTATGCGATGAGATGATAGAAACAGCTAAAATAACGCCTTTCAAGAAAAAGCAAAAGCTGTCACATACAAAAGAAACAAAATCTGTTAGCTTAAGCATTGCTAAATCAATGAAAGATCTTCTAGCTTCCAGCAGCAATGAAGAATCACAGTCAGAAGTGTCAAAGGATACAATATCGATTATTGAAAATTATCTGAAACTCCCACGTTTGGAGGCAGATAAAGACCAACTGGTTTGGTGGAGAGATAATTGCAAAAGTTTTCCTTTTCTTGTTGAGCTGGCAAGGACTTATTTAGCATGTCCTTCAACTAGTGTTGCTAGTGAGCGTCTTTCCAGTGGAGCAGGCCTCATTTACGACGAAAAGCGAACCAAACTTTCACCTGAAAGAGCCCAAAAGCTTTTATTTCTAAAAAATAACTTACCAATTATTAACTTCAAATGGAATATGTGAAACTGTGAAGTGTGAAGGTAATACTGAATTACTGGCTATATATATATATATATATATATATATATATATATATATATATATATATATATATATATATATATATATATATATATATATATATATATATATATATATATATATATATATATATATATATATATATATATATATATATATATATATATATATATATAACCTTTTTCCAAATGGGTGGAGGTTGGGGAAAGAGGTTGGTGGGGTGTTCAAGAGTTGGGTCCCCATCCCACACCCTGGTAACATAGATTCTGGATATTATATTTAAAATTCCAAGAATCTATGGCAAAAACTCCTAAAAAATTAAACTATCCGCATCCGCAATTGAATATCCGCAACCGCATCCGCATCCGCGGATAGTAAAAAATTACTATCCGGTCCACCTCTAATATATATATATATATATATATATATATATATATATATATATATATATATATATATATATATATATATATATATATATATATATATATATATATATATCACCTTCAATTTATTCATCACACATATATTATTCAAAAAGTTCAACACCTTCATTCCTTAAACTAAAATATGGTTTAATATTTATTACATTTTCACTTTGCACTTTATTATTCTTTTTTGTGTTTACATTATTACCTGAAAACTTTACTATAAGATAGGGACCATGGTACACTGCTTTTAATTTGTTTTTGTCATATTGTTGGTTTTTAACAAGTACAAATTTAGCATCTTATAAGTTCTTTGGCACATATATTTTTGAATTTTTGGCAGAAAATTCTGGAGATAAAGGGAGTCCCAAGAATAATTTCAACTTTTCTACATATATTTTATGGAAAGTGGGAATGAGGACTCTACTTGCTCTATTAAAGCTCCAGGGAGGGAGGGATTTTGACCCATCATTAGAATAGCAGGGGTTATTCCTTCTGAGTTTAATGGGGCAGTTCTCAAACATAAAAGCACTAGGGGGAGAAGATCCAACCAATAATTTTGTACATCTTCCAACTCATCTGACAGCATAGCTTGAAGAGACCTCAATAGTGTTCTATGAGAGTTTTCAATGAGTCCATTACTCTGAAGGATATAGGCAGAAGTAAAGTTATGTCAGGATCCTAGCTCCTAACACTTAAATAAATCAGAGGTAAACTGCCCTCTACGATCTGAAACATAAGTTCCTACAACTCCAGCTATGGGTAAGAATTCTCTGCTATTTACCTCCACAATTGTAGAGGTTTAAATGTTTTACAAAGGGAAAGCAAAGAGATAACAAGAGAATCTATCAATTAAAGTTAAAAGATATTTATAGTTTTAGAATATTTTTCTTCCTCACAGTTACTCCAATTATACAAGGGTCTCATCCGCCCTTGTATGGAGTACTGCTCTCATATCTGGGATGGCTCAGGTTTCACCCGTCTTTTGGATAGGGTTGAGTCAAAGGCTAAAAGACTTATAAACTGTCCCGCTCTTTCTAATTCTCTTGATTCTTTATCTTTGTGATGTGATGTTGGTGCCTTGTCACTTTTCTATAGGTACTACAGTGGCAAATGCTCGAGGGAACTATCCACCCGTGTACCTCCACCTTTACAGTGTCCTCGCAGCACAAGGGGTGCAATGTCCGCATCAATTTTGCGTGGACATAGGCAACTCCAGGCTTGTCCGCTGTGGTGCCTCTTTCTTTCCTGCCACCTCTGTCTTGTGGAACTCTCTTCCATCTTCTGTATTTCCCTCTGCACTTAATCTCAATTTCTTTAAAGCCCACGTCTGCGCCCACCTGAGAAATTTGCGTTAGGTGGGTACTGTAGGGGTGGTTTTTATTTTCTGGATTTTGTATTCTGTTTACTTTCATTTTTATTCTTTTAACACCCCCTCCTTGAATAGGGCTTTGCCCGTGAGTGGTGGTGATGTGTAAAAAAAAAAAAAAAAAAAGACCAGGACCTTAAAGTATTCTTTTGTGAATTCGAGGAATATTGCAGTCCTGTACCCAACACACAACACAAAAAACAGGATTGGTTAAGGCTCTTGGGTTCGTATTTACAATCATCTTATCTGGCCCTCTATCATCAACTTCGTAAGGCGGATAAGTCTTTTGAAGAGATTAAGCAGAACCTACTGGATCTGTTTAATAATGAGGACATGGTGAGACAAGAACAAGCAGTCCATGATTTTATGGCTGCTAAAATGCGTAAGAATGAGACCATCAGGATCTTTGCTATCCGGTTGATGGATCTCGCAAGGAAGGCTTACCCCACCACTTCGGCGGCTGACTGTAAGGAACATGAGACAGTGCGTCGTGTTTCTAGCAGCCTTGCCGCCGACAATCAACAAAGAAATCGCAAGTTATCTGCGTAATCATGAGTGGTGTTCGGGAAACAAAGTTTCCTTTGATCAGCTGGTGAACCTGGCTGATAGACACTTTCAGGATCGTAAGGGACATGACCAAGTACCCGTTCCTGAAATTGTGCATATCTCCAGAGTTTCCGCTGAGACGAGAACCCAACCGAAGTCATGGGTGGATGTGGTGAAGCGATGGATGAATACTTCTTCCAAAGCTCAACTGCCTCCACAAAAACCAGTCGAGAAAAGGTCGTCAAGTAAGGAACGTCAGAAGAAAACTACTGGAAACCGCAGTCCCAAGTTAGTTAGGGACAAGCAATGTACAAGTAACGAATGTTCCAGCTCCTTGGGACAGTTGGGTGACCGTAGGAAGAATAATCGCAAGCGACAAACTTCGCAAAGGCAAAACAACGAGTGGTGCAGTTTTTGCGATAAAGGAATGCATTCCAAGGATACGTTACATTCTTACCAACAAGTGTTCAATTTTCAAGAAGAGTGGGCACTTGTCTTTTTTTCTATTTCTCCTCTGGTGGGCAAAGGCCAGAGGCCTACCAATGATCCACCAGAGTTGGGAGGAAAGTCGGAAACATGGTCAAAATAAAGGCTGACATGACCTGATACACAGCGTTTAAAGGAAAATAGATGAAGGAAGTGTGTTCCAGACTTTACCAGTAGAGTACAAAAGATTGAGCGTTGGACAGAGAAAGGATGAGACTATGTAGAAAGCGAGTCGCACGAACCCTTATTAATGGAGGAGGTATGCGAAGAGAGAGTTCAGAAGAGCAGTGTCCATTGTAATAGCGATAGTATAGAGAGAGTGACGCTGTCATAGCTACGTCTTTTCAATATTTTAATGTATAATAGTACTTTGACAACTCGATTCTTTTCAGATATTGCGTTGTGACCAGCTTAAAGATAGCTTTCGAAGATTTACTCTTTTCTTTTATTTTTTATAAATAAATTCTATGCAGGCTTTGTTTATCTTTGGTTTTATTTAACTCTCAACCTTTGATTTAAAAATCTATAAATTGTGTCATCATAACTAGTATTCAATATTATAAATTATTAATCGATGCAGTTACTTATTTAAACTATCAAAAATCTAAAATGACTATACACTACTTACAGAAACAAAAATATTTTGTAAAGGTAACGCCAAATTATTTTAAAGGTCAACCAAATAAATCGCAAAAATTCTATTTGGTTACCCAATGGAGAACGAACATTATCTAATAAAAGTTTATGGTAAGTATGAGTGATCGTAACCTAAACCCCAAAAGATTCGAGAACTTCAAGATGACTAAATACTGTAAGTTGAAATGAATTCGCAAACAATCCCTTGTACTTCAAAAATCGCAACTCCAAATTAAAAGTAGTCGATAAATCCAAAGGATGAAACAATTAATTATTCACAAAAGCTGAAAGTGATTTACTAATATCCAAAAATTTCCTAAAATATTTTTGTTACCTGAGTTTAACAAATTTAATTTATTTACGATATAAAGTTCAAATACTAATGTTGAAAGTACGTATTGTTTACGAATTAACAGTTTTCAAATATTGTAATTACACAGTTATCAGTTTGTACGATTTAATCAAACCAACAATTAGGCAAATATCAATATCAATATCAAATATCAATCTTATTCAATTTTAATAACTAATTCTAATATAATCAAGATATGTTATAGAATCTTATAATTTATAAATAGCTTTATACATATACATACAAGTTACTAGGATATATTAATATTTCTTAATTTGACAATCGATATACAGGTCCTCATTAGTTTGTGTTATTAATCACAACTGTATATATACAAAGGTTACTAGTTACCTTAATTCGTAATCTCTCAAACGAGTTTAATTAATTTGTGATATTTTAAAAGTTTTAAATGATGAAGTCGTAATATCTCAAACAAGTTTTTATTTGAAGTCGTAGTACCTTAAGCAAGTTTTAATTTGTAATACTTCATACAAGTTTTAAATTTCAATGTCTAAGTTTCAGATGCGTATCCAATTCGCAATCACTCAAGCGAGTTCAACTTAATTCGTAATATCTCAAGCGAGTTTTAATTGAAGTCGTAGTACCTCAAGCGAGTTTTAAATTTAATTTGTAAAACTTCATACAAGTTTTAAATTTCAATGCCAATATATCAGATGTGTATCTAATTCGTAATCTCTCAAACGAGTTCAACTTAATTTGTAATATCTCAAGCGAGTTTTAAATGAAGTCGTAATATCTCAAACGAGTTTTAATTTAATTCGTAAAACTTCATTCGAGTTTTAAATTTCAATATCAAAATATCAGATGCGTATCTAATTCGTAACCTCTCAAACGAGTTCAACTGAATTCGTAATATCATAAGCGAGCTTTAAATGATGTATCAAATCATCAAAACTTCATAACTTTTAAATACTATCAAAATTTATCAAACTATAGCAATATTAAACTATAGAATTATTATGAAATTCTCTTATATAATTTACCAATTTATAAACATAGTCTTAAGTTAAGGAACTTTTTTCTTTTAACACAACTTGACTCATCAGTCGTAAGAACAGAATGATTCCTCTGTAAAAATTTCCAATGACTGAGCTCTCGTAAATGTTGTTGGAAGTACGAAGTTTGACTATTTTAGCATTTTCAGGAACGGGTGTAACAATTTTCTCCAGCCTGTGTCAGTATTTTTTGGACTCTGATCTTTTATTTTCTAAAAATTATTCATCCGCCATGTTGAATTCCAACCATACTAGGACACCCTAAGCTGATTTGTTTCCTTCACAGTGTTCGATTTCTTGTTTTTCTTATTTCAATTGCATAATTATTTATTAATTATCATGGTTCATTTACCATACCCACACCAATTTTATATACTTCTATTATTCTTTCTTTATTTATTCACCTTTAAGTATTACGAATCTTTTTCCAATCTTAAATATCCTATTTATTTATTTTTTGATTATTTTCTTTCTTAATTTAACATAAAAACCACCACCGAGATTTCCCTTCACCTTTATACCAAAATAAAACTTTCTTTAATTAGGTCTCCTACCACACCTCCCTCTCAAAGCTTTCATTAGGTGAGGTAGGTACTAATCGGGCATAGCAGTCAATAACGTCGGGATATTTTTCTATAGAAGGTCCTTGTTCCGACATGGATACTTCCTCCCTGTCTTGAGTTTCTTTTGTAGGGACTCTGATTTCTTCGGTTTTGAAGTTTATTTCGTAAATCACCATCCTCCAGCGAACTATAGGAGCCTCTGTATGATGTACTAGCTCGTGAGGGTGTATTATAATCTCTAACATCATTTATTCTCTGATTTCCTAGAGTTCTAGGATTTGGTGTATATGATTGCCTCTGGAAAGGAAGTGAATGGAGATTTCCCCTCCTTTGAGGCTTTCCTTGAATATACTTTCGAGGTTCTCTAGGTTGGACTCTAGGTTGTACGCTTAGCTGACTCATTTTGTTTTCTAATGAAGCTCTTGATGGATTGTTTCTGTTTGGCACTTGATAGGATTTACCTGGGTGTTTATTTAAATTAGGGATGGAGTGAAGTATCGGTATCGGTATCGGCAAGTATTGGCATATTTTCCGATACCGTATCGGTATCGGTATCGAACTCGGTATCTGGTCAGTATCGGTATCGGTAGTAGTATCGGCATATTTTCCGATACCGGTATCGGTATCGGTAAAAATTTTGGTATCGCTCCATCCCTAATTTAAATATTCATGATGGAGTTTAATTAGCTTCCAGAAGTGTCCCACAGTGGATCCAGAAAAATGAAGTCCATCCCGGGTTGATCCTTGGAATGGTCTTGCGACTCTCGCCCCGAATTGTTTCCTTCTAGGGTTTCCAAAATATTCCATCCGTGCTAATGTTATGGGTCTTGGTGTTAACTCCTTATCACAATTTTGGAAAAACTTATCTATTATTTCCTTCATTTGTTTAGTAAAAAGCTTATTGATATGATTGGGGTATTTAATAGGTACTTGATCAGGATCTAATTTTCTATATAATTTGCTGCTATTATACTGACCAAAATTGGGAATGTAGGGTACCGCTATTATAATTTGGCAGTTAGGGTGGTTTGCTGTCCATTCTATTACCTTATCTTTTATATTTTTTACCAGCATGGAGATGTCTAATTGTCTTTTCATAAATGGGTCAGGTGGTGGCGTATATTGTTGACCTGGAGTATACTGATAACTAATACCAGCCCTGCTTGGATATGCTGTTTTATTTCTTGCTCCTCTGGTTTGTTCATCTGCTGGTGTTGATGCTTGTTGCATTCCTTGTTGTTGTTGTGGTTGTCTTTCATCTTCATTCTTTTCCAGAAACAAATCATCAGGCAATGGTATACTATCCGCCATTTTCTCAGAGTATATGCCTTATTTAATCGTAGCACCAAATGTGTTAGGTGACTAACCTGGTCATGGCACCAAAAAGTTATGTCGTAGCTACATCTTTTCAATATTTTAATGTATAATAGTACTTCGACAACTCGATTCTTTTCAGATATTGCGTTGTGACCGGCTTAAAGATAGCTTTCAAAGATTTACTCTTTTATTTTATTTTTTATAAATAAATACAGTACAGAGAGAGTGACGCAACATTTCGACGGCCAGAAAGAGATTGGAGTTTAGTGAGAGCAGGAGAATTGATAAGGCGAAAAGCTCTAGACTCCACCTTTTCAGGGAGCTGTGTGTGTGGAACCACCCCAGATGTGTGACGCATACTCCATACAGGGGCGAACAACACCCCTACACAGAGCAAGCAACTGGGGTGGTGTGAAGAAATATTGAAGGCGCCTCAGAACACCCAACCTCTTAGAAACTTGTTTAGAAAGAGAGGTAATGTGATCTTTCCAAGAAAGATCACAAGAAAAAGAAACACCGAGAATATTAAGGAGAGATGAAGGTTTGAGTTGCGTGATTTCGAAGAAGATATCGTAGTTGTGTGGAAGATTGTGTCGAGTAGAGAGATGGAGGAATTGAGTTTTGAGGCATTGAAAATGACCATGTTTTCTTTGCCCCAATTTGAAATGAGATAGATCAGAGGTTAGTTACTCCAAGGACACCCTCCTTGCCTCTATTAACTGTTGCTGGGAGGGGCGTCTTTCAAAATGAAAAGAGTAATGAAGGGTGGAGTCATCAGCATAGGAGTGGATAGGAGATGAAGTAAGAGAGAGAAGGTCATTAATGAAAAGCAGAAAAAGTGTTGGGGATAGGACAGATCCTTGAGGAACACCACCACTAATATATTTATAGGATGAACGGTGGCCGTCTACAACAGCTGCTATAGAACGACCGGAAAGGAAATTAGAGAGAAGGATAGATTCCGAAAGAGATAAGTTTGGAAATCAAAGCTTTGTGCCAGACTCTATCAAAAGCTTTTGATATGTCCAGCGCCACAGCAAAAGATTCACCGAAATGCCGAAGAGCGGAGGACCAAGAGTTAGAGAGAAGGGAAAGAAGATCCCCAGGAGTGCGTTTCTTTCAAAACAAGTGTTCACAGAATTCAAATTAACAGAATCAACCCCGACAACCACAGCGACGGTCTCCGGAGAATTATCCCGTATGTAATCAATGTGGTCATGTGGGCAAACATTGTCCGGAAAGGAAAAACCTACGGCCAAGACAACAGAGTAATTCTCCACCAAATTCAGGAGGGAATAGAACCACGCACACTTCAAAACGATCAACGGCGGAGAAACAAAATGCCACTGGGGTTTTGTCTGCGCGAAATCAACAAGAGCAAACTTTAAACTAATTGACCCCGTGACTGAGGGGCCAGTCACGGTTGAAGGGTTAACTACTCCCAGCAACAGAGTTAACTTCCACAATTGGTTTAAAGGAGAATATAACTAAGGGTGAAACCCTACTTCTATTATTTAGTAAATGCGAGACCCAACCTTTAATGGTCGCCGTAGAAGTAGTAGACTACCCAGGAACTTGTTTCCATTCCTTAACAGATAATGGAGCAGAGATCAATTTAATAAAAAAGTGCTGCTTCATTATTGAATGGTATACGATATCCATCTGTGGTCACAAGGGTCACAGGCGTTGGAAATGCACGTATTCCCATACACGAGTTCGTGATCTTTAATATTAAGATTTGAAACAGTGTTGTAGGGCCCTACCTTAATTTTAAGTGGTGACGGTATTTTTATGTTAAATTAATTAAGAAATAAGGAAATTAAAAAAATATTATATGATAAATAAAAGCACACCAAATACTATTTGCTTTAAAAAGTGGAACTAAATTTAAGAACAATACAATGAAAAAATTGCAGATCAACCCTAAGGTAAACCTAAAATAGGTCGCAAGTTAGGAAATCATATAAATGAACCCCAAAAATTATCTTTCATTGAGAAAATAATATATACAGCTTAATAGTTTGAGAATATGAAGAAAGAACTATAAAAAGAAAAAACACTTTTAAAAGTAATGAAAATAAATAAAGAAAATACAAAAAGGAAATAAAAGGCAAATGGCGGCTGAAATTTTGGAAAATGTAAATAAAAGGAATAATCTAGAAGTGCATACGCTGTACGTTATAGAAAGAAATAGCTGAAACATACACTGTATATTATTGCACTATATAACTGAAGCATTCACTGTACGCTATAGAAAGAAATAGTTGAAGCATACGCTGTATACTATTAAAGTAAATAACTAAAGCATACGCTGTATGTTATTATAACTTAGAAAATAAAATTAATACTAGTAATTTCTGAATAAAGTGAGGCACTCTCAAAAGAAATAAATAAATAAAAAACGAAGTCCATACTGTAATCTGATATTTACATTTAAAAGATTAAGAATTAGTTGGAAATTAATCTATATTTGAAGAATAAAATAAAAAAAACTGTTCGAGAATTTAATAGAGAGCATTCAAGTTTATAATTTGTTCAAATTTATTAATTACATCTGTAAATAAGCAATGGATAATTTATGTTAAATAAATTGCGATAATTTGGTTATTGTTTCCTTAATAATTTGTCTATTTAGAGTATTTTGTTTTGATTTCGGCTATGATTATTATATGATTGACAATATCTTGTACATTAATCAGTAATTCATGAATATTTTTGAATAAGAGTTAATTCGATTCTTGTTCTACTACGAAGGAATTTTCGAATTTTCCCGACCATTTTGATTTGGATTTTAGGTTTTTATAATTCGTAAAAGTATTACAATAGTTTACTTCTGATATTGTTTAAACCTTTGTATTAATCGACTATTTTGATTTTGAGTTACGATTTTTACATACATAAAAAATATTTACGAGATCGTTTCAACGTATAATATTTAGTCAACTTGAATTTCTCGAATCTTTTGGTGACTAGATTAACATAACTCATACTTACCAAACTTTTAGGAGATAACAATCGCCCTCCATTGAGTAAACACTTAGAATTATTTTTGCGATTTATTTAGTTAACATTTAAGATAATTTGGCATAACCTTTAAGAAGTATTTTGTTTCTATAGATAGTACATAATCGTTTGGGATGATATTTTATGATATTGAATACTATTTATGAAAATACATAGTTCATAAATTTATAAATAGAGGTTGAGTTAAAATAAAACAAAAGATAAATAAAGCCTGTATATAATTTATTTATAAAAATAAAAGAAAAGAGTAAGTCTTCGAAAACTCTTTAAGCTGGTCCTGAGTTGAATATAATTAGTATAAAATACGATCATTAAAAAATATGATCATTGAAAAACACAACTCAATATCTGAAAAGAAAAGAGTTGTCAAAGTACTATTATACATTAATATATTCTAAAAATACGTAGCTACGACAATGGAATATATTTCAACTTAAGATGAATTCTATATACTTCCAGATTCCGCTATGGATAACTCCATGGTTATTGGAGTTACACTTCTACGAGCAAATTCTTCATTACCCGATATGTCAACTCAACTTTTCCAGAGAACCGGAAATGATTTTGAGGTAATATCAAAAGACCCAATGAATTTATCCTGTCAGAAGGTCATCAACTCACAATGATAAGGAGAGGACTGATTGCAGCAGGATTGAGAGGAGAAGACCCGATTGAGTCTTAGCCTCCTTTCTTGCTGGTGTATCTTTATTTAAATTTATTTTTTTTCATGTTCAGTTAATATTTTTATTATATAACACAGACTACTAAATTGTGTTTCTTATTGCAGAGGTGATTTTGAAAGTTAAAACCTAATTATATATGTTTTGTATCATATTAATTATTATAACATTATTCATAATTACATCGTATCCTTACCAAAAACATTTCTTGAAATTTGCAAATGATAGTGAACGCAGTGTCTGAAAAACAATCTTTGTACTTACCGGAAGGTGTGTTAAGATTATTTACAATAAAGGTAGTGTACAAATTATATAGTAATATATACATATGATAGAAAACTAATGTTCCTACTGGTATAATTGTCATTAATGCATCTTTAATGTTTTAGATTCGAAAGTTATCATTGAAGTGTGACCAAACAAAATTCTATAAACCCTTATTGCCACTAGAAATGCAACTTCATAAGGTACTTGTGTGTTCATAATTATATATATAGGAAAAGTGGAGGGTTGATATGAAATATTAAAGTGTTAATTTTTGTATGTTAATGTTCTTTTTTGTTATTTTTAATTATAGGCTTTAAATTGTGGACTTGTTTATTGATAATTGAAGTTTATACTAATGGTTTGTTGAAAAATTGTCCCGGAAACTCAAAATTGCCAATCAGAGAGTGGACTTTAAGGTGGAACTAAAATCCCCTTATTGCCAATTAAGTTAAGCCTTTATAGAACTATATATATCATAATTAGTAGTGTCCTTCACTAACCACTTCCTCCTTTCTCCTTCCATAGTCTTGATCTTCTTATCTTGGAAATTGCTGGGCGCACAATTTTCAGTAAAAATTGTGTCTGAAAACATTGATAGGAGGTATTGAGTGAGATTTATATAAATTAAGAGAAAAATATTTAATTATAGCATTTAAATGATAATTTGTAAATTAAAAAGATAAAATAGAAAGTATATTTCATTTCTGACCGTGTTTGAAGAAAAACTTAGTTGATAAGAAGCTGGAATAACAATGGTCACCGGTGTGGATGAGTGCTGATTCATTTTTCGCCTTTAAACATACAATCGACTGTCGGGCGGGTCCTTTTTATACCCTGATATCCATTTACCTGATTAAATACTTACTGAAGCCTTGAAACGACAAGAAAATAGAATTCACACATCGTTCAAAGTGTAAGTGTAAAAACAATTTTATTGTATGATTGGGAATGCTTGTTGTATAGTAGTATAGCGAGTTTCTTGCCGAGCGCCAATTACGCTTATACATTTTAAAAATACACTGACCCTTTTGTTTTCAAACTATCAACATCTCCCCCCAACAACAAAATGTGGAAATTCCTGCTAACCACTTCAAGATGGTAGATGTCGAAATGACATTGTAAAGGGGAGATACAACCTCTTTTACAACCCTTCAACTCTCTCAATATGAAGACCAAGGACTCGGTAGTCAACAGCACTTCCCCCACTCTTGCTTTAGTTACACAACAAGATAAGCTAGGCACTCAGGTCTGGTTTTAGGATCCTCGTGTTACAAACTTCTCCACCCTTAATGTGGCCTGGGTGAATCAAAGAAGAATTGCCTATGAAACCTCCAATACCTATGACTTATGACTCTTGTGACTCTACAGATGACTTTACAAAAATTTGAACAATTAAAAAGAGAAAAAAAAAACAAACTACAGGAAAACGCAGGGTACTACCTACTAAATGAAAACACACCCCTCTAATACATAAATTTACTGGAATACAAATACACTCAAAAACCAGGTAGTAATGAAAAAGAATGTGTGAACCAGAATTGTTATGATCACAGCCAACTATTAGTTAGATACAAAAATATAAATATTTTTTGTATGCTCCAAGAATTTACAATGAACTATTTTAATTGCATACACAGATATAAATATCTGTGTAGTGCTTTATTTTACAAAGGCTTATCTCATATACAAATATAAATATTTGTATATGATTGATTCAATAATTGCAACTTCATACACAAATATGATTATTTATGTATGGTGCAACTAATGAATCCCTATTAATAAAATCTAATGGTAAAAAGATATAGAAGTTATCTCATACACAAATATAAATATCTATGTATTCATTTATTCAATAATATGCTTATACAATATATACTAATAAATATTTATAATGATTAACATCTATCATCATATACAAATATAAATATTTGTATATAAATTGTTCAATAATTGCAAATTCATACACAATATGATTATTTATGTATGGTGCAACTAATGAATCTTATTTATAACAAAAGCTAATGGCTTACAATTTTTATCATACACAAATATAAATATTTGTGTATGATTTATTCAGCAAATTTCCACAATATATGAAAATATGAATTAATGAGAATGATATCACATACACAAATATGAATATTTGTGTAGGTGCTTAATTATGTGACATACAAGTTATTTATGAATGAGTGGTATATGTACTTAACTAGTGATTTGCCAGAGGAGCTCGTTTGGTTCTCTTGTCTGCTCAATTGCGATTGAGTTGAAATAATTTTGGGCTATGGAATCTCACACTACTCATCCGGCCTTAACACCAGTCAAATCCAATCCAATAGGAGTTCCCAATTTGTAACTGACTCCGAAATTCATACCTAAAAGGGTATGGTTATTAAGTTAAATGAATCTAAACATTAACCCATCCCAATAGTTATATTCACATGTCTAACCCTCCTATTAATGTAAGGATATGTAATGGTAAACTTACCCTTGCAAGGGAGATGAAATTGACAAATTAAATGAATACTGGCTATCTTCCTGTATTGAATATTTTCTAGTCTTCCCTATTTTAAACTTTAGGGTTTTATAAATTATTTACTATCTGTAAAGGAAAGAAAAGCTGATTTAACATCTGTCAAACATACATCCAAGTCATAACTAAATAATAATTGATATTTAGCTTCCATAAACAAAAAGGAAATGAAGGAGAGTTCTGAATTTAAGTATAGGGTTGGGTGCCCTATTTGCAAATTTCTACAACATATAGAGGAACCAACTTTCCTACTTCGACACTGTTAGTGGAACCACAAGAAAAGATAGAAGTGGAAGTAGTAACCAGAATAATTAACAACAAAAAACTGTTTCAAATTGATATTAAAGGTCAAGATAGCATAGTAGATGATACGTTGTCCAGAGTTCCAGTGGAGGCACTCCCGGATGATCAAGATGATCAGGATGATCAACTGGAAGTTGTCCCCATTGATCAAGTTCAGCCTTCGGGTTTTATTCCTGAAGGTTATACAGTTCATTTAATGCCAGGAGGAGGAAACTCCTTGTTTCAATCTTTATCCATGTGGTTGAAAGGAACACCTGATAACCATATGGAGATTAGGGAAACCGTAGCGGAAGAACTTATCAAACATCCCGCTAAGTATCAACTTAAAGGCAGGAATATTACGAAGAAGCTGAAGTTGCTGAAATTACCAGGCCAACTTCCAATTCCAGAAGCAATATTAGCCTTTGCTAATATATCTAAATGTCTTGTACGAGTTTTCTACAACGACAACAATCCATTAACTTATGGAACTCCTGGAGATGTCTGTAACTTACAAAATGTATCTGGAATACATTTCAATTATCTTGAACCGTGCAAAAAGAAAAGCGTCAAAATAAATATCGTCAACATTTGTCAATTAACCATTGACGAACTTGATGAATTATTTAGCGCTGATGAAGAGGTAATACTTCAAGAACAATTCAAGGACAATGTTCTTCGTAAACTGAGGAGAAGCATTGGATCCCTACGAAAGCACAACTTTTCGTGAACATGGATTAGAAATATTTCGCCCATATCAACGATCTTTTCTTGTTTGGAGACTTTAATCTTCATCCAAAACGGATAACAATCCGCGAATGGTTCTATCCATGCCTCTTCTAATTCGGTTAGTTTTGGATTTACATTTACAAAATGGACATTCAGGAACACCGAAACTTATTGCATTGGTGAGAGAAGGACCTTATGGCATCCAAAACTTGCTAATGTTGCTAGTGACATTTGTAAGTCTTGTATGACATGTCAACTTAACAAAAATAATCCTACTGTGATTATTCCGCCTGTTATGAAAATAACAACGTCTTATCCGTTCGAATTGTTAGCAGTTGATTTGTTACAATTACCGCGAACTTTTCGAAACCACTCTTATGCTCTTGTAGCAATTGATCATTTCACTAAGTATCTTTTCGTAATTCCTATGAAAGGATAAATCTGCGAAAAACCGTAAGCACTTACGATTGAAATTTAAACTTATTCCGTTTTTGCCGCGTGTTCCGCAGAAACTTCTTTCAGATCAATGGATTGAGTTTACTTCAGTACTTTTTAACGAAGTATTGGAAGCGTTTGCCATTGAGCATGTATTGGCATCTAGTCATCGGCCACAAACGAATGGAGTTACGGAACGAGTAAATCGAACCATACTACAGACTTTGCGAATGATGATTCAACAGAACCCAACTGATTGGGATTTACAACTACCGCAAGTAGTTGTAAAATACAATAACACTTGGCATTCAGCAATCAAGTCAACTCCAAGTGACTTTTTAGTTCAACAACAACATTCGTGTGCAAGGAGAAATCCTTGTTTACGACAATATTGGAAGTCACCTGCTGAAAAATTTTCACCACTTCAACATTGGTGATAAAGTCGCGTATTAAATCTTTGTTTCAAGGAAATCTTGTAACGAACAAGTTTAAACCTAGATTTAAGGGACCGTACGTGATTACTAAAGTATACGACTCAACACTCGCATACGATATAGCCAAATATCCCAATCAATAAAAGGGAAAGGTGTCATACAGGCTCATTTTTCACAGCTCCGAAAATGGGTTGATGTTCCCAGATATCTCTTACGAAATCCTTATTTCCGCCAACATACCAACAGAATCAACTTACAACAACAGGATGAAGATTATCAACAAGAATCATGCGGAAATCAACGAAGAACAGGGGGAGATATCAAATGAAGAGTCATTGACCGGACACGACGCCGACTCCAACGGTTTTACCTGAGGACGACAGTGACGAGGACGATGATTTTTCATATCAACTCGCTGAAGAGGATCATCACTTGTTGGAGGAGTTGAGGAAGCAGCAGATTAAAGGTCAGGAAGAGATCTTTATATTGATTAATGATTATTTGACATTCTTGTCTGACTCATACAGAGTTATACAAGAATCATTTGACTTCACTATAGGAACAAATGCAGATTATCGGGTTAACTCTGTATTAACCAGATCTTCTGAAGTATCTAACATAACTGACATTAATACCCCAAGATTTACGCAAACAGATCTAACAATACCTCCAGAAGGAGGAAGAGAGATCTGTTCAACAACAATTGAATGAATCATTTGAAGGGTTTTGTCCGTTGGATTATTCGGTAGATCAGGATTCATTCGAGGGATTTGTGCCTAAGGCTCTTTCCACCATAATGGAAGAACCTGATAACTATTATCAGCCATGAATTTCAGCGATGATTCAATTCGGCCGAATCTTTTGAAGGATTTGATCCGGAAGGGGTTTTTCATTGAGGAAAACTACATGGAACTTCAAGGACCTGTAGAAGCATCGCCATTGGAGGAAGAACGACAGATGGACATCACCACTTTAACAGGACTGAATCCAGCTGAAGAGGAGCTTTCCCCGCGACGACTGAGATCACATGGAGAAGCCCAACAACATTACATCATGGATCATCCACTAGAGTATCATCCATGAAAAGAAAAAAGAAAAATAAGTGAAATAAGTGGCAGTGTAGTGGCAGTGATAAATTGTTAAATTTTAGATCGAGATCCATATATGTAGATAAAATTAATACTATATTAATAAAAATAATACTAAGATAAAATTAATACTATATTAATAAAAATAATATGTAGATAAAATTAATACTATATTAATAAAAATAATACTAAGATAAAATTAATACTATATTAATAAAAATAATACTGTTACTAACTTATTTCACTACTATTGATTAAAAAATTAAATATTAAATTAAAAAAAAAAAAAAAAAAAAAAAAAAAAAAAAAAAAAAAAAAAAAAAAAAAAATAAACAAAAATAACATAAATAATCTTATTAATAAACAATTGAAATATTGTATATATTGAATATATGATTCCATAAAATTTATATGTATCTATAACAAAATATTTATTTCAATCACTGTGTGGACGAAATGAGAAAGTTGCTGTTCATATTAACCTCTGAAGTGGGTACACTGGGACAGATGAAGGAACAACTTCAGCAGGTTTATGAGATTGAATTATGTTTCATGCTACTCAGGCGCAAATTTATTAACCCTAGGGAATCATCTCCCAATTTCTTAAAAACCAATGGACAGATGGATCAGATATACATATTTGGTTTAACGTGTTCCATTTTGAAAAAGATCCCTTTAACCCAAGACAACAATTCGATCAATGTCATCACATGGAATTCAGCATGCAACTTTGTCCTTTGTTCCTATCCAGATGAACGTATAGTCAGTTTAGCGGTACATTCTAACCCTGCCGCGAGGGTATATCTGGTCATTCCCACTATGAAAGACATTGCATCTTTCAATGAGGCCTTCCTCCAACGTCAAGGCCGGAGTGACCTAATCTCCTCACTGGAAGAACATCCTCAATTACAACAAGCCTTTCTCAACAAAAAGGCTCGTGAGATGTTTGGGCAGACGGCTGAGTTACAGGGTAACAACCTTCCTTGGGTTCAAAAGCGGACTTTCTCAATGAAAACCATTTTTGACCGTTACTACAACAATAAGAGTCAAGGCAACCCTAACCATAAATTCTGGATGGGAGGATCGGATGGGTTGAATGCTTTGGGTCTGTTATGATGGTCTACATTACACAGTAACCGCCTTTGAAGACATGTTGTGAGAATGTGCCATTCTAACGTTCTTATTCTTTTCTTCCCAATAGTTATTGGTGAAGAAAGAAACTGATGATCGACCACGAAAATAAGAAGAGGGATTATTATTAACAGATAATTATTTTACATTTTTGTAGCTTGTTTTTCTAATTTTTATTTTCTTCACTAGGTAACTATCTTTATAACTTAATTAAAATTTAACATAAAATTAACTCTACTTTGAATATAAAAATACTATCACAAATTAAGTTGAAAATAAAACTACAAGAATTAATACCTTTACGAACTCTCAACTATAAAGATTTAATTCAAGTATTGGAGCCAACCACTCTGGCCAATACGTGAGTTAACACAAATATTTTATTGTTTATTTATGATAAAATTTATAAAAATATCTTATAAATAAATTTTCTGATTTTTAGTTTCAACTTTGGATTTATTTTCAACTCTGGACTACTAAAATCATCAGAACTTCCTAGTTCTTCTTTTATTGAATTGACGACGGTTGTTTTCTTAATTGATAGTCATTAAGAAACCAACATACCCGTCAGTTCTCTACAACCTAACACCCTTTTTCTGCATTGCTCTTCGTCAACAGACCTTTCTTTATTGTTCTGCTCGAACTCTGATAACAGCGTTGTTTCTTGTTCATATTCCTTAGCCATCTTTCAACAATTAAACGATTTTGTTTTTTTTGTTTTTCAATGACCTTCTTTCTTTGAATTTTTATTAAATCTGCCAAAGCTGTTCCTTTTATTGATCCGCACTGCCCTACAGAGGTCCTGAGGGCTTCTGTTCGTAAAAAAAAAATTCAGATTGCACCTTCAACTTCTTCAACTTCAAACTCCTTCAACGCCTCCGTCCACAAGAGGACTGAGTAACCACATTGAACATCTTCAAGAAAATCACAACTCACCTTTGGATTCAACACTAAACGTGAGTTTTACCACAACTATTATTATTTTTATTTTCTATTGTGGGATTATCACAGGGAAGTCTTACAATGTTCACATTCTTGAGTCTAACCAACTTTAACAGATGGGCTCAAAAAGATAAACCAGTACTCACACCCCAACAACCACTACTACAGGTTTGTTGAGGAAGTAGAGTGTCCCTGGACCTTCAGGTATCCAAGGGCAGATAGAGTACCAACACCTTGTCCACCTCAACCATGGACAGTACCATCTACACTGAAAAAGCAAGCAAAAGGTAAATCGGAAACTAGGGTATTTTACTCTCAGGCGTTCGTGGATTCCATGGGCATGGGCGAACAACCTTCAACTTCGTCCAAGTCATCACAACAACGTGACAGGAGTGAAAACGGATAATACGAAGGGTTCATTTACGGATTGTCCTCTGCCAACCTCCAAACCATGGAAAAGTTGTTGTGATGACTGAGAAGTTGAAGGTTGTTCGCCCATGCCCATGGAATCCACGAACGCCTGAGAGTAAAATACCCTAGTTTCCGATTTACCTTTTGCTTGCTTTTTCAGTGTAGATGGTACTGTCCATGGTTGAGGTGGACAAGGTGTTGGTACTCTATCTGCCCTTGGATACCTGAAGGTCCAGGGACACTCTACTTCCTCAACAACCACCAAGGTTGTAGTAGTGGTTGTTGGGGTGATTGAAGTTGGTACTGGTTTATCTTTTTGAGCCCATCTGTTAAAGTTGGTTAGACTCAAGAATGTGAACATTTTAAGGCTTCACCCTGTGATAATCCCACAAAAAAATAAAAATAATAATAGTTGTGGTAAAACTCACGTTTAGTGTTGAATCCAAAGGTGAGTTGATGATTTTCTTGAAGATGTTCAATGTGGTTACTCAGTCCTCTTGATGGACGGAGGCGTTGAAGGAATTTGAAGTTGAAGAAGTTGAAGGTGCAATCTGAATTTTTTTTATGAACAGAAGCCCTCAGGACCTCTGCTAGGGCAGTGTGGATCAATAAAAAACAGCTTTGGCAGATTTAATAAAATTCAAAGACAAGGTCATTGAAAAAAAAAAAAAAATCGTTTATTGTTGAAAGATGGCTAGGAATATGAACAGAAAACGCTGTTATCAGGTTCGAGCAGAAATAAGAAAGGTCTGTTGACGAAGAGTAATGCAGAAAAAGGGTGTTAGTTGTAGAGAACTGATGGGTATGTGGTTCTTTGATATCAATTAAGAAAACAACCGTCGTCAATTCAAAAAAGGGAGACTAGGAAGTTGATGATGTTTTTAGTAGTCCAGAGTTGAAATAACTCCAAAGTTGAAACTAAATCAGAAACTTTATTTTAAGATATTTTTTATATTTTATAAATACACAATTTTTGTGTACTCACGTATTGGCCAGAGTGGTTGGCTCCTACTTGAATTAAATCTTTATATTGAGAAGTTCGTAAAGTATTTTCTTGTAGTTTTATTTTCATTAATTTTGATTTTTTATATTCAGTCGAGTTAATTTTATATTAGTTTTATTGTTATAAAGATAGTTACCTGTGAAGAAATAAAATTAGAAAAACCAAGCTGAATAATTCCATAATAATCCCTCTTCTTATTTTCGTGGTGTCATCCAGTTTCTTTCTTCACCAATAACTATTGGGAAGAAAAGAATAAGAACGTTAGAATGGCACATTCTCACACCCCCTTACCAAAGTTGGTCTCGGTTACTCTGTAATGTAGCATCATTACAGCCCAAAGCATTCAACTCATCCGATCCTCCATCCAGATTTCTGGTTAGGGTTGCTTGACTCCTATGTTGTAGTAACGGTCAAAAATGGTTTTCATTGAGAAAGTCCGCTTTTGAACCCAAGGAAGGTTGTTACCCTGTAACTCAGCCGTCTGCCCAAACATCTCACGAGCCTTTTTGTTGAGAAAGGCTTGTTGTAATTGAGGATGTTCTTCCAGTGAGGAGATTAGGTCACTCCGGCCTTGACGTTGGAGGAAGGCCTCATTGAAAGATGCAATGTCTTTCATAGTGGGAATGACCAGATATACCCTCGCGGCAGGGTTAGAATGTACCGCTAAACTGACTATACGTTCATCTGGATAGGAACAAAGGACAAGTTGCATGCTGAATTCCATGTGATGACATTGATCGAATTGTTGTCTTGGGTTAAAGGGATCTTTTTCAAAATGGAACACGTTAAACCAAATATGTATATCTGATCCATCTGTCCATTGGTTTTTAAGAAATTGGGAGATGATTCCCTAGGGTTAATAAATTTGCGCCTGAGTAGCATGAAACATAATTCAATCTCATAAACCTGCTGAAGTTGTTCCTTCATCTGTCCCAGTGTACCCACTTCAGAGGTTAATATGAACAGCAACTTTCTCATTTCGTCCACACAGTGATTGAAATAAATATTTTGTTATAGATACATATAAATTTTATGGAATCATATATTCAATATATACAATATTTCAATTGTTTATTAATAAGATTATTTATATGTTATTTTTGTTTATTATTTTAATTCAACTATCATTAATTATTAAACTACCCAGAACCTTTTTAAGTAATATTTAATTTTTTAATCAATAGTAGTGAAATAAGTTAGTAACAGTATTATTTTTATTAATATAGTATTAATTTTATCTTAGTATTATTTTTATTAATATAGTATTAATTTTATCTACATATATGTATCTCGATCTAAAATTAACAATTTATCACTGCCACTACACTGCCTTATTACTTATTTTTCTTTTTTTTTTCATGGATGATACTCTAGTGGATGATCCATGATGTAATGTTGTTGGGCTTCTCCATGTGATCTCAGTCGTCGCGGGGAAAGCTCCTCTTCAGCTGGATTCAGTCCTGTTAAAGTGGTGATGTCCATCTGTCGTTCTTCCTCCAATGGCGATGCTTCTACAGGTCCTTGAAGTTCCATGTAGTCTTCCTCAATGAAAAACTCCTCCGGATCAAATCTTTCAAAAGATTCGGCCGAATTATTGTTGAAATATGGCTGATAATAGTTGTCAGGTTCTTCCATTATGGTGGAAAGAGCCTTAGGCACAAATCCCTCGAATGAATCCTGATCTACCGAATAATCCAACGGACAAAACCTTCAAATGATTCATT
>SEYY01001244.1:119734-151468 GCA_009176605.1 Armadillidium nasatum
AAAAGGTAATATAAATAATCTTTAACTCTGTATTACCTTAAGCTTATCAGTGGTAGCAGAGCGTAGTTCGACAAAGAGTAGCATCATGGCGAAGAAAGGTGGAAATGAAGAACAACTTAGTCAGGAGGGTCATGAGAGAAAAACAGAAATAAGAGGAAAAAGATTATGTCCTATATTCAAAGGTATAGAGGGAGAAGATTATGACATGTGGAGAAAGAGAGTGATGTTGTGGTACATAAACTTGACAGAAAGTATTTAGAATGCCCATGGGACGAAATTATGCTTAGTTTAGGAGAGAGGGCATTTCAGAGCGTTTACGATGTAAAGTTGGAAGGGTTGGAGAAACAAGTAGGGATGGAAAAGGTATTGGAGGTACTGGATAAAAGATTTGGAAAAGAGAAGAGTAGGGAAAGGTATAAGATTTTGGAATTTTTCAAGATAGGTAGAAAAATAAATGAGTCAATAAGGGATTATGTTGCAAGATATGAGATGGTTGAGAATATTTGTAAAATGGCTGGAAAGGTGGATCTAGGTGAGGATATGAGATGTGTTCACTTGTTAGAAGGTGCGAATATAGGAGAAAATCAGAGACAGATGGAGTTGGCATATTGTGGAAAAGGTGATTAGGTGTTTGAGGAATTTAAAAATGGTTTACTCAACGTTTGTGAAGGAATAGGGAAGAAGGAAACAAAAGAATGGTTGTTGCAAGATCAGGACTTGAGGACTGATAGAGGTGAGGAAAAAGAATTAAAAAGATTAAACCCTAAAAATACATAAGGACAAATTATGAAATGTATTTTATGCAGATCTGAATACCATTTTGGAGAATCGTATCCAATGAAAGGAAAATGGAGAAAACAGGAGGTAGGGGAAGGTAAAAGTGATCAGACAGGTTATAAAGAAAAAGGGCAAAGAGGAATTGTAGTGGGTGGTTTTGGAAAAGGAAGGTTTTTTAGAACAAAAACCAAGAAGTAGGAAAAATGAGGGATAATGGTGATAGAAGTCAAAGGAAGGAAAGAAAGAGTGGAATGAGTATGGGAACATATGGCCAATTGTAGTGCCAATGTAATAGGTGAGAAATGATGAGGCTATGTTTTGGGTAGTATGTGTTGGAGAGAAAGAGAGGAGGTTAGGAAAACAATGGAAGTGATAGAGGGGAATTATGTTTTTGGGGAATCTAAATATAAAGCGGTTAAAAGAATAAGAATACCATGTTCATTTTATCGGTGGAATTTTTATTTAATTACAGATCTGGTACAAGGGGACATACCATGGTTATTAGGGAGGGAATCATTAAAATGGGAGCATGTATTAATTTGAATAATTATGAGATGACGATAGGGGTCTTTAAGAATGTAAGAGTTCCTCTTAGAGTTGATGAAAGAAGACATTTAAGGATTAGTCTAAGAAAAGGTATAAAGAAGGAAATATGGTGGGAGGGTAATGTGAAAAATAGTTTAGAAGATAAGCAGGAAAGGAAAAAAGAGACTAAAAAGACTGCATGTACAGTTCAGGCATCCAAGTAAAGAAAGATTAGCAGACTTGATTAAGGATGCATATAGAGAAGAAATGGAAGATGAGATTCTGAGAGATATTAAGGAAGATATAGGTGAGTTGAGTGATAATTGTGACATATGTATATGATATAAAAAAAAAAATCCTAGCAGACCCACAGTAGGGTTATCATTAGCAAAAAGGTTTAATGAAACTGTGGCCATGGATTTAGGTGAATTGGAAGGAAGTAAATTTTTGGTTATGTTGGATTTAGGAACAGGGTATTGTCAAGCAAGCTGGGTAAAGAATAAAGAGCCAAAGGAGATAGTAGGTAAGATTCTGGAAAGATGGATTAGTATATTTGGTGCCCCAGAAAGGATTATAAGCGACAATAGTCTTGAATTTCAGAATGAGGACATGAAACTACTGTGTGAGAGATATAGTATAAAGCAATTGGCAACAGCAGCTGAGAGTCCATGGAGTAATGGGAGGTGTGAAAAGATGGTGGGGTTGTTGAAGGATTCTATGAGGAAAATGAAAGAAGAAGGGTGTAATAAAGGAAGTATTGTTTGCTTTGGTCAGTTGGAGCTAAAAATTGGTTACTGGATAAAGGAGGATACACCCCTAATCAATTGGTATTTGGTAAGGAATGGAAAGTTGCCAAATAATACTGATGAAGGAAGAAAGTGTGGGGGTAATAGGTAACGAAAGTGAACAAGCTAAAGGAGACAATAGAAGGAATACAGAAGGCAAGAGAGGCTCATGTGAAACAGGAAGCAGAAGATAGGGTGAAGAGAGCTATGAAAGGTAAATAAGAGAGCATAAGTTGGAATTAGCTGAACCTGGGGAAGAGGTTTATTATAAAAGGGAGATAGACAATAATTGGAGAGGTCCTGCAAAAGTTATAGGAAGAGATGGGAAGGTAGTGATAGTAAAACATGGAGGTACTTTACGAGAAATTGCCAGGGTTCATATTATAAGGTTAGCTGGACTTAGTCAGAAAAAGGAAAATAATGAGAAAGAGAGCAATGCAACAGCGAATGAAGGGGATGAGGATATTGGTGAAGAGATTGATCAAATCGAGGATAAACGAAATGTGGATAATATCATAGAAAATGAGGAAGACGAGGGCAAGAAGTGGAATACTATAGAATTCAGAGAGGAAGAAAACCAAAATACTGAAGAGGATGAAATAGAGGAAGAACCTGAGGAAAGAAGTGTAGTAAAAATCAAGATTGGAAAAAGATATAAAGCTACTAAAAGAGAAAGTGGTGACAAAGTGAAGGTGAAGATACTCAGTAGAGCAGGGAAAGCGAAAAGTAAGAAGTGGAGTTATAGTTTTAATGTTCAGAATATTGAGAATGGAGAAGAGGGTTAGATTGACTTTAGAGACTTGACAGATGTGGAGGAAATTAGCGACCAAGAGGAGGTATGGTTAGGTGATAGTTTGAAAGTGAAAGGGTTTTGAGTGCAAAATTTGGTGAAATAGAGAACTGGGAAGAAAATGATGTCTTTAAAAGAGTAAAGGATAAAGGCCAAAAGAGAATATCCTTTAAGATGGGTGATTACAGAGAAAATTCAGGATGGAGAGGAGAAATGTAAAGCAAGATTAGTTGCTAGGGGTTTTGAGGAGGAAGGAGAGGAGCTGGTAACTGAATCTCCAACGTGTTCAGGAGAAGTACTGAGGATGTGCCTGACTATGATGAAAATGAAAGGATGGAAATATAATTCAATTGACATTAAAACAGCTTAATTACAGGAAGACAGAATAAAAATAAAGGTTCAGGTTATTCCTCCAAGAGAGGCTAAGGAGAAAGGATTATGGGAGTTAAAGAAAACAGTGTATGGGTTAAAGGATGCAGTAGGGGTATGGTTTGATAAAGTGGTAAAGATTATATCTGAGTTAGGGGGTGTGAAGAGTAAGTTGGAACCAGCATTATTTTTTTTGGAAAAAAGAAGGAAAAATGATAGGGATAATGTGCACTCATGTGGATGATTTTTGTTTTGGAGGCAACAAGGAGTTTTTTGAAAACATAATTACAGGCATTAAAAACAGATTAAAGATAGAGACTGAGGAAGTGTCCGAATTTAAATATATAGGTATAAAGATAGAAGAGAGAGAAGAAGGTGTTTGATTGGAACAAAACAAATATATAGATGACATAAGTATACCTGATAGTAGAGATTTCTTTGGGAATAGAGAAATGGAAGGAAAAGAATTAACTCTTTATAGATCATTGGTAGGACAAATGAATTGGATAAGCTGCCAGACGAGACCAGATCTATCTTATTATGTAAGAGAAAGGAGTAGATATTTTCGTGGTGGAAAAGTAGAGGAAATGAGAAAGGTTATAAACATATTGAAAAGAGCAAAGCATATGAGAGTAGGTATATTGTTAGCTAAATTAAAAGAAAAAATAGAAATAGAAGTAATTTACAGATGTATCATATGAAAACAGTATCAATGAGAGTCCCCAGATAGATTATATTTTAGCATTGAAGGATAATGAAGGAAATAATGTCCTATTGTATGGAAATCAAAATGTGTAAGGAGAGTGGCAAGATCAACAATTGAAGCTGAAGCTATAGGATTGATAGAAGGTATTGAGGCAGGTATTTTTTTGAGTGAATGTTGTTTGGAAATAATGGGAGGTGATAGGTTAAAAGTAAAGGTGTATACAGATAGTAAGACCCTAAAAAATGCTATATATTCTGAAACTAAAGTACTAACTAAAAACCTAAGAATAGATATAGCATGGATAAAATGGGTTTTAGAGCTGGAAAAGATTGAAGGGGTAGAATGGGTAAATACTAAATGCCAAATAGCTGATGTGCTTACTAAAGGTAGAGTTGATAGTAATTTGATTAAAGAGTATGTAGATGGGAAAAGAGGAGGAGAGAGAAAGATATAAGAGGGTATATTTTATATGTTAAGAAGAAAAAGAAGAAGAGGAAGAAAGCTTCTATATGGGAATCTGTAGTGGAGAGATTGGGTCTGGAAGGAGTTTTTAGAAGGAAAAGGAGTTTATTATTTCATTTACATATATTATATATATGTACTTTTTATATGTTTCAGGTTTAACAGGTTTAATAAAAAAGGTTATAGGTAAAAAGTAGGGGGTCATGTATTTCCTCCCGTAAGTTTAATTTATGTAAAGGAAGTAATAATTAACTAATATATAGAGTGAACAACTCTGAGAAGAGAAGAACTACTTTTATTTTAAGAAAAAGAAGAGATTACTGATTCTTACCATATTGGATAGCAGGGGGCATTTTTCTTATTATAGAATCTAGGTTTCTATGTGTCTGAGCTCTTAATAATAAAGTTGTCCTGGGGTTTTAATGGGAATTAGGTTAGACTCTGTTGTCCAGTGGTGGAGTTAGTAATAAGGAAAGAACATCAGAAATCAGGATTAAAGTAAAAAAAAAAAAAGGTCATATAAATAATATTTAACTCTGTATCACCTTAAGCTTATCACAAAGATTAAAAGAATTGAGGTTTCCCAATCTTCCTGTTAAGGATAGATTCAAAAACTTTAGAAAGAACACAGGTCAAAGAAATAGGATTCCCCTTTTTCGGCACAGGTCAAATAAGCATATGCTTCCAGCAAGAGAAAGTCAAAGTTGAAAAACAGAAAGGAAATAATTTATCAAGGCAAGGAGCAAGCTCTGAAACACAAGTTTTGAGAGCTACATAGAGAGGAGGACACCACCATTAGGACCATATGCTTTCTTCATGTTAAGCTCTGAGAGAGCTGAAGTGACATCCTTAGAACAAATTAGAATTTTAGTCATAAATGATTTGGAGAGGTGGGTTGAAAGAGGAGGTATAGATCTGGAATCATCTAATGTAGAATTACTCACATAATTATTATTTAAATAATTAAAATATGTGAAGAATTCAGCTTTAAAAGACAAAATTGCAGTTGTATCATCAGAAGATACTAGAAGAGGGAAAGAGGAGGAAGCAAAGTCAGAGACAGCATTTTATGCAAAATGCCAGAAATTGTGTGAGGAGAAACCAGAAAGATTATTGCATTGTCGATGAAGAAATAATTTTTTGGTGTTATGAAGAATAGATTTTACACGATTCTGGGATGAAATATAAGTTAAATGTTTCCAGAGTTTGAAAATAACAGTAAACCCTGAAGGAAGCATCCCAGCACAGCATGAGAACAAGAGTTAAACCAAGGATTGCCAGGTTTTGTAGAAGTTAAAGAATACAGAACGTTCACTTCCATGCTGGAGAGAATCATCTTGGTTATAATCTCTGCACACTCTAAAGGAATCCTCTCACAGAAGCAATAATCATTCCATGAGAAAAATGAGAAGCACAACCATAAGTTAAATCAATTAGTGACACTGAAGTACCCAAAACATTATGAGGGACCAGGATATTAAGTGTTGTTTCTTTATTTAAACATCATATTTTGTAATGTAGAATAGTGATATTTCATGAAATTTTAATCAAAAAGTTTCTATTACAGAAAAGTGATAAATTTACTTTATAACAGTAAGGTATTTATGAAGATCATTGTTACGACAAAATTCTGGAATTAATGTTGGTTATATACCTAGGGATGGAGTGATATCAAAATTTTTACTGGTACCAATACCAATTCTGAACTTTTAAGGAAAACAATATATATATATATATATATATATATATATATATATATATATATATATATATATATATATATATATATATATATATATATATATATATATATATAAGAACCTTCTTGACTGACAAACAAAATTCGAACCAGGCACAAAAAAATTCAAGGATTATCATGAGTCTCTCTAAAATTATATAATTATTTATATACTTTGTGTAAGAAATATAGAATTTATGTAAATGTTGAGTAATTAAATTTGTATTATTAGGTCAGGAAATTGAAGTTGCAAATCTCTTTATTTTATTTTTTTCAGTCTTATTTTGTTGGAGAATTCACAATAATTATATGCATAAACCTTGTATGCAGAGTTTTACTGCTTGCAGGGCAAGAGGTCCTTTATTTTGTTACTCTGCCATTAAGAAATAATTGAATAGGTTCTTATGATTGAAACTAAAGGATATTTTATCTAGCTAGTTACACAGGAACCAATAGAACTTTTTGCTGATCTGAACCTGATTTAATATTTCTGTATCATCCACAGATGTACAGGAATTTCACTTCTTAGCCTCCTCTCTACAAATTATTTTATCCTTTCTATCAGGAGCTTGCTTTACTCCACATACTCTCTCTCCCCTTCATAGTCTCCTTGCTGAATGCTGGGCTGTTTTTGTAGAAGACAAAGTGAGAAAATAAGATACAGAAATAAGGTGATCTGGTGAATCCAGAGGAGGAGAGAGTTTAACAGTATAAGATGAAGGATAAGAGATTAAGAAAAGATCAGGTTTGTTAGGTTCATCGCTAATACAGTCAGGGATACAGGATACGGGTGATTTCACAAGTTGGATCATGAGAACTAGATAAAAGTCATTTTAAGTGGTGAACACTGATATCACCTAAAATGATTTCTGAGAAAGGAGAAGAAAGTATGTATTCTATTTTGTAGCTTAAATGTTTATTAATTCTTATGATATTAATATTTATTAATATAGCTTCATTGTATAGGAAATACTGGCATTTTTTTAATTTCTATTATATTTTCATACTTAGGATCTAAAGTCACTTTCATTATTCCTCTCCCTTAGTTCATATTTTTTAAATTATATAATTTAAAAAGATATTGAAAGTAATGGAATAGTCAAATCTAAGATAACTTGGGAGCCTCTATCTAAGAGTTAATAAAAAATTTTGACATTATATTTCTGAAGAAAAAAAATAAATCAGTTAAAGAATAAATGACAACAAAGACTTGTGTGTGTATATATATATATATATATATATATATATATATATATATATATATATATATATATATATATATATATATATATATATATATATATATATATATATATATATTGTGAGAATGTGCCATTCTAGCGTTCTTGTTCTTTTCTTCCCAGTGGTTATTGGTGAAGAAAGAAACTGATGATCGACCTCAAAAAAAAATAAGAGGGATTCCGACTACAAAATATTGACAGATAATTATTTTACATTTTTTGTAGCTTGTTTTTCTAATTTTTATTTTCTTCACTAGGTAACTATCTTTATAACTTAATTAAAATTTAATACAAAATTAACTCTACTTTATAACAGAATATTCTAATACAAAAATAACTATTTGAAAAAGAAATAAAATAAGGTAATATTTTATGAATCATCAATGAAAAAGACCTTTTACCAGTATTGGAGCCAGCCACCAGGTGGCCAATACGTGAGTCAACACAAAAATTTTTTGTTTATTTATAATAAAATTTATCAAAATATATTATAAATAAAATTTTTCTGATTTTTTAGTTTCAACTTTGGAGTTTATTTTCAACTCTGGACTACTAAAATCATCAGTCAACTTCCTAGTTCTCCTTCTTTTATTGAATTGACGACGGGTGTCTTCTTAATTGACAGTCATTAAGAAACCAACATACCCGTCAGTTCTCTACAACCTAACACCCTTTTTCTGCGTTGCTCTTCGTCAACAGACCTTTCTTTATTGTTCTGCCAAAACTCTGATAACATCATTATTCCTTGTTATTATACCTTTTCCAACTTTCAACTATTAAACAATTTTGCTTTTTCTTGTTTTTTAATGACCTCCAACTTTTGTCGTTGAATTTATATTAAATCTGCCGAAGCTGTTCCTTTTATTGATCCGCACTGCCCTAGCAGAGGTAATGAGGGCTTCTGTTTGTTAAAAAAAAATTCAGATTGCACCTTCAACTTCTTCAACTTCAAACTCCTTCAACGCCTCCGTCCATCAAGAGGACTGAGTAACCACATTGATCATCTTCAAGAAAATCATCAACTCACCTTTGGATTCAACACTAAACGTGAGTTTTACCACAACTATTATTATTTTTATTTTCTATTGTGGGATTATCACAGGGAAGTCTTATAATATATATATATATATATATATATATATATATATATATATATATATATATATATATATATATATATATATATATATATATATATATGCCTGAGATTGAAAGTTAATCCAGCGAAGAGTAAAGTTATGAGGATTGAAGGTGGGGATGAAGAGATGTGGAGGGAGGATTGGGGGTGTGTAAAAGTGGGGGGAAGGAAACTTGAGGAGGTGAATGAATTTAAATATCTAGGAATGTTGGTGGAAGGTAAGGGTGGGATGGAAAAAGAAATAAAGAATAGAGTGGTAGAGGGAATGAAAGTGTTGGGGGGTCTAAGAGAAGTATGGAAGAAAGGAAAAATTTCAAAAGAAATAAAGATAAGAATGTTTGAATGTATGTGTTTACCTTCTGTAATGTATGGGTGTGAAACATGGATGTTAAGTGCTAGAGCGAGGAAAAGTTTGAATGTCTTTGAGATGAAAGGTTTGAGAGCGATATGTAAATTAAGAAGGATTGATAGGATTAGAAATGACAGAATAAGAGACATGTGTAAATGGACGAGGGGTTTAGTTGCTAGAGCAGAGGAAGGTGTGCTAAAATGGTTTTGACATATGTGTAAAATGAATGAGGACAGAATGGTGGGCAAGGTACTTAGATCTGAGGTGGAAGGTGGTAGGGGAGAGGAAGGCCAAAGTGGAGATGGATGGATGGAGATAGAGAGATTTTGGGTGGAATTTGAGTTTAGAAGAGGGTAGAAGACTTGCGGAGGACAGAGTGAGATGGAGGGCGGTGGTGAAAGGGGTTGAAAGATAAGAATGGGTATGTTTGTAAGGGAATTGTGGCAGGCAACACCCCACAAAAGTGGGAAAGGTGATTGCGAAATAAAAATTAAAAAAAATATAATATATATATATATATATATATATATATATATATATATATATATATATTGTGAGCATCTGTTTATATGCTAATTCCTGTTATTATTCCAGGTATAGTGTCACGAGAACTTGGCCGAAGATGAAACAGCAGGAGAACAGCCAGCAATACACAATAAAGCTAAGCTATATTATATATTTTTTTTTAGTTGATTGAGTATTAATTTGTTCTACATCTTCTTTCTTTTAGGAATTTAATATCTTTATAATGACAAGTAATAAAAATATTTAGTAACAATTTTCAAACAAAAATTTTCTGAAATAAATTAAAAAAAATTTCAATAAAATAAAACTTTTTCCTAAAACCAAAAGTTATCGGAAAATAAAATTAACGTCCATATAAAATCTAACAAGTCTCCATCAGTGTATCTTCAAGCAACTTCTACAATACGTGTAAGGCCTTTAATTTATTTTTAAAATCCTTTTTTTCTTTTTTTTTATAACGCAACATAAATATTTATGTATAAATTTTTGTACATTTTTGCAGTCCCGGGGAAAGGAACTGCATCAACCACCAGTTTTCCTGTTTTACTCGCACTCCAACAAATTCTTCAAATCTTAAACGAATGACGGCGGGAAGTTCTAACTTGACATACAGTAATTGAGAATTCAACGTTCCCATCAAGTTCCTATAACCCAAGCTCTAAATTGCATATCATTCTGTTCCTTCATAGACGATCTTTTGTTCTGGACATTCTCCAACAAAAATCATTGTTCATTTCCTTTACTCTGAATTTTTCTTTCAACTAATAAAAAATTCAAATTTTTTTCTGAATTTTTATAACCTTTAATTAACTCTAAAACTCTGCTGTGACTGTTCCTTTTTGTGAACCAACTGTCATGACAACGTACCTGAGGGCTTTGTTCATTTTCGTCAGATAACTCAACTTCTCAATATCGTTCAATTGAAGAGGACGATAAGTACAACATAGATCATCAACCCAGTAGTGCCAGTGGACTCAACACCAAACATGAGTTTTACCACAACTATTAAATTTTGTTTTCTCTTGTTAGTTATATAAAGTTGCGCGATTTTTATAACAAAATTATTTGGCGACCCTGCCATGATCACTAAAAGGAACGATATAATTCAACGAAATCAACTATAATGGCAGAAAATACAAACATGAATAATGACGAATCTAAAGTGAACATGGACCAGTTGATTGAATTGGATGAACCTTTCCAATTCAACAATAATGCTGAGTTCACACCAGAACAACATACTGATAACCCACAGGGTGCATCTGTCCCCGATTTTCAACCCGTGGATCAGCGTACCGTAGAAAGGTTGCAATAGATGCTTAAGGGTGTTATTCGATTCTCACATGACATGGATCTGAGATTTACTGAGCAAAATAAACTGATGATGGAACTATTATCGCCTCGTGCAGATTCCGTTCCAACTGCTGCTGCAAAATCATCAGAAAGGTCGGTACGTCCTGATAGGAAGCCGTCGTTACAGTGGATCATGAGGTTGACGGTGGAGTACACCAACCACCGTCAATATCAACAATAACAAACCCCGCAAGCAGACCCCATATCTCGACAGGCAACATGACCGATCAGCAATCCCGGGAATTCGTAACGAAAAGTCTAGCCGTACAGCAGACTCAAAACGCTATGGTTTCACAGGCACTAACTGTGTTGACACAATTGTTCAACAAGCCTAAATCTAACAAGCCTGTGTCACCAGCTAAATTCAACCCTGACACAGACCAGGACCTTAAGGTATTCTTCCGCGAATTCGAAGAATATTGCACAATCCTGTATCCAACACAACAACAGGATTGGTTAAGGCTCTTAGGATCGTTTTTACAATCCTCGTACCTCGCCCTCTACCATCAACTCCATAGGCGGATAAGTCTTATGAAGAGATTAAACAGAGCCTGCTAGGTCTGTTTGACAAAGAAGAAACAGTGAGACGAGAGCGGGAAATCCAGGATTTTATGTCCGCTAAAATGCGCAAGAACGAAACTGTCAGAATCTTTGCTATCCAATTGTTGGATCTCGCAAAGAAAGCTTACCCCACAACTTTGGAAAAAAGACTGTAAAGAGCATGAAACTGCGGCAAGTGTTTATATCAGCATTACCGCCTGCCATCAACAAGGAGATTGCAAGTTATCTCCATATCCACGAGTGGTGTTCAGGAACCAAATTTTCCTTTGATCAGCTGGTAAACATGGTTGATAGACACCTTCAGGATTTAAAGGGACATGCCCAAGTACCCGTTCCTGAAGTAGTGGACATCTCGAGAGTTACGGCTGAATGAAGACCCAAACAGACGCCATGGGTGCAAATGGTGAAACTATGGAAGAATATTTCTTCCAATGCTCAACCACCTCCACAACAGCCGGTCGAGAAAAGGTCGTCAGGAAAGGAAAGAACGACGTCAAAAGAAGACTACGGGAAACCGCAGTCCCAAGTTCGTTAGGGACAAACCGCGTAAAAACAGCGATAGTTCTAGCTCTTCGGGACGGTCGGATGACCGTAGAAAGAATAATCAAAAGCGACAACCTTTGCAAAGGCAAAACAACCATTGGTGTAGTTTTTGCGATAAAGACATGCACTCCAAGGAAACTTGTTATATTCTCAATAATAAGTGTTCCATCTGTAAGAACAGTGGGCACTTATCCTACAAGTGTTCACAAAAAAAACCACAACAACAACAACGACGACATCTGGAGAATTGTTCCGTATGTAACCAATACGGTTATGTAGTGTTTGTTTGATTGTTTGTTTGTCTGTTTGCTTGTTCGTTTCTTTGTCTGTTTTCTTGTTTGTCTGTCTGTTTGTCTGATCTAATCGTGATTGTGTGTAGAATGGCGAGTGTGCGCAGGCGTGGGTTCTCTATACACTTCACCAACGTCCGTGGCTTATTTTCTAATTTGGCCTCTGTGGAATATCACCTATCTAGTTCTCGTCCTAACCTTTTGCTATTGTCTGAGCCCCATATCTAATGAATTCCTCCTCAAACTTTTTTAATATATCCAACTAAAACTTATTTCACAATTTCCGTTCTAAGGGTGGAGTTTATGCCTACGTAAACACCAACACTACGGTAACACGTCTTGTGAATCTTGAATCTCCTAACTTCAATGTTCTGTGGCTTAAAATCTTTCTTCCTACCACTACGATAATCTTGTGTTTCTGCTACTGTTCTCCCAATAGAACAGATTTTTCCACCTTTTTTGAATATCTAACTACTTCTCACGAGAGTGTTACATCTTCACATCCAAATATTGAGGTCCTCTATTTAGGGGATTTCAATGTACACAACACTGAATGGTTGGATTCCTCTCATTCTGATCAAGGAGGGGAGGAGGCCGAATCATTCAGCATTCTCAACGATCTGGAGCAACTGATTAAAGAACCAACACACATTCCGGATCGTCCTAATCAATTCTTAAACACTCTTGACTTATGTTTCACTACTAGTCCTTCTCTCTATAAATACGCTGTCTTCGCACCTATTGGTAAATCTGACCACAACCTAATTACTCTTAATTTTCAAGTTTTCTCTCCAACTACTCCACCCTGCCATAAGCGTATCTTCTGGCACTTTGATCAGGCTGACTGGGAGGCTTTGCGTTGCTTCTATGCTAACTATCCTTGGATGGACTGCTTTGTCTCTGAAGACGCGTCAGTCTCCGCTGATAAAGTGGGTGGCTGTAATCGTTGATGGGATGAGCAGGTTCATTCCTTCTTCAACTAGATCTTTTCTCCTCAAAATCCATGGTTCGATCGCGCCTGCTCTCTTGCCATTCAGGCTACAGACATCGCGTATCGGGGGTGGAAAAACTCTCCTTCTCCTATCACTCTTGCTAATTTTCATTCTGCTCAGAATCGTTGCAGGGATATTCTTTGACGAGCAAAGGTTTTCACTAAAAGAAGGTGTGCAGAGCTCCTAAACTCTCCTACTGATAAATTTTTCTGACCTCTTGCCAAAAACATCTCTAACAGCTTCTGTAAATCTTCCTTTCCTCCTCTTATTCGAACTGATGGCTCTGTTGCTAACACTCCAACTGAAAAGGCTAATCTCTTTGGCCTCCTATTCTACTCTAATTCTACCCTGGACAACTCCGGCAACCCTCCCCCTACTTCTTCTCCTCTCAGAGGTCCCCTGCCTTTACCTGTGATTACATTTGATCAGGTGCATGGGCTTCTGAAATTTATGAACATAAGGAAGGCAAGCGGCCCGGATGGCATACCTCCCCAAGTTTTTTAGGGAGCGTGCTTCTGAGCTGACTCCGCCTCTCGTTCAACTCTACTCTCTATGCCTCAATACTAATACTTTCCCTCAGTGCTGGAAGCGCGCATTGGTCCAGCCTATTCCGAATGAGTAGCCTTTCTGATCCTTCTATCCCCCTATAGCTTTCACTGGTATTCTGTCCAAGATCTTTGAAACCCTTCTCAACTCTCATTTCTTGGATCATCTGGAATCTCATTCCCTTCTTTCTGATCATAAGTATGGCTTTCGATGTTCGAGGTCTACTGATGATATACTTTCCTATCTCACAAATTTATGGTCTACTGCCCTTAGGGATCATGGGGAGACCTGTGTGGTGGCACTTGGCATATCTAAAGTATTTGACTGGGTATGGCATGCGTCACTGCTTTCCAAGCTCCCCTCCCCTAGCTTTCTTTCTAATCATTCCATTTCGGCTGTTGTTGATGGAGCGACTTCTTCTTCCTTTCCTGTCAATAGTGGTATTCCTCAGGGTTCTGTCTTATCTCCTACTCTATTCTTACTTTCCATTAATGATCTTCTTAGCTGTTCACCTAACCCTATCCATTCATATGCCGATGACTCAACCCTCTATTCTTCTACTCATTTTAAATCTGCTCCTTCCTTTGCATCTAGAGTTGCTTCTCGTCTTCATCTTTCCGATTCCATTCTTGCAGATCTGGATGGAATTTCCCAGTGGGGTCGTCTCAACCTTGTGAAATTCAACTCTTTAAAAACTCAACTTCTAGAAATCTCCCTCTCAAAGACACCTCCTTACTTTTCTATTTCTTTTCTATTTCCATCTCTCCTGTTGACAATATCAACATCCTTGGACTTCACATAAACAAAAAAATGTCTTGGAAACCTCACAACACAATGGTTGCTAGGGCGGCCTCAAAGAAGCTGGGAGTTCTGTTTAGACTGCGAGAATTTTTTTCTTCCTCGCAGTTGCTCCAATTATACAAGGGTCTCATCCGCCCTTGTATGGAGCACTGCTCTCATATCTGGGGTGGCTCAGGTTTCACCCGTCTTTTGGATAAGGTTGAGTCAAAGGCTAAAAGACTTATAAACTGTTCCGCTCTTTCTAATTCACTTGACTCTTTATCTTTGCGACGCGACGTTGGTTCCTTGTCTTTCTATAGGTACTACAGCGGCAAATGCTCAAGGGAATTATCCACACATGTACCTCCGCCTTTATGCCGTCCTCGCAGTACAAGGGGTGCATTGTCTGCGCATCAATTCTGCGTGGACATAGGCAACTCCAGGCTTGTACGCTGCTGCCTCCTTTCCTGCCACATCTGTTTTGTGGAATTCTCTCATATCTTTTGTTTCCTGCCGAATTTAATCTCAATTTCTTTAAAGCTCGCATCTGCGCTCACCTAAGAAATTTGCGTTAGGTGGGCCCTGCAGGGGTTTTCTTTTATTTTTTTATTAGTTATTGTCATTTTCTATTTTTTTTTTGTTCTACTTTATTTTAGTTCTTTTGACACCCTCTCCTTGAATAGGGCTTTGCCCATGAGTGGTGGTGGTGTAAAAAAAAAAATGTGGGTAAACATTGTCCAGAATGGGAGAATCGAAGACCAAGACGACAACAGAGTAATTCTCCCCCCAACAGAACTTCGAGAACTTCAAGATCATCAACGGAGAATGAAAACACCACTGGGGGGTTGCCTGAGCGAAATCAACAAGAGCACCCTTTAAACAAATTGACCCAGTGACTGAGGGGCAAGTCACGGTTGAAGGGTTAACTACTCCTTGTAGGAGTCTCCCATTTGTAATGGAGTTAACTTACAATGGTTTAAAGGAGAATAACACTAAGGGTGAAACCCTACTTCTACAATTTAGTAAATGCGATACCCAACCTTTAATGGTCGCAGTAGAAGTAGTAGACTATCCAGGAACTTGTTTCCATTCCTTAATAGATAATGGAGCAGAGATCAACTTAATAAAAAAAAGGGCTGTTTCATTATTGAATGGAATACAACGATATCCATCGGTGGTCGCAAGGGTCACAGGCGTTGGAAATGCGCATATTCCTATACACGAGTTCGTAATCTTAAGATTAAGATTCGAAACGGGGTATATTTCAACTTTGGAAGAATTTTACATACTTCCAGATTCCGCTATGGATCATTCCATGGTCATAGGAGTTACTCTTCTACGATCAAATTCTTTATTATCCGATATGTCAACTTTTCAACTTTTCCATAGAACTGGAAATTATTTTGAGGTAATATCGAAAGACCTAACGATTCCTGCTTCGATACCACAAGAAAAGGATAGAAGTGGAAGTAGTAACCAGAATAATTAACAACAAAAAACTGTTTCAAATTGATATTAAAGGTCAAGATAGCATAGTAGATGATACGTTGTCCAGAGTTCCAGTGGAGGCACTCCCGGATGATCAAGATGATCAGGATGATCAACTGGAAGTTGTCCCCATTGATCAAGTTCAGCCTTCAGGTTTTATTCCTGAAGGTTATACAGTTCATTTAATGCCAGGAGGAGGAAACTCCTTGTTTCAATCTTTATCCATGTGGTTGGAAGGAACACCTGATAACCATATGGATATTAGAGAAACCGTAGCGGAGGAACTTATCAAACATCCCGCTAAGTATCAACTTAAAGGCAGGAATATTACGAAGAAGCTGAAGTTGCTGAAGCTACCTGGCCAACTTCCAATTCCAGAAGCAATATTAGCCTTTGCTAATATATCTAAATGCCTTGTACGAGTTTTCTACCAACGACAACAATCCATTAACTTATGGAACTCCTGGAGATGTCTGTAACTTGCAAAATGTATCTGGAATACATTTCAATTATCTTGAACCGTGAAAAAAGAAAAGCGTCAAAATAAATATCGTCAACATTTGTCAATTAACCATTGACGAACTTGATGAATTATTTAGCGCTGATGAAGAGGTAATAATTCAAGAACAATTCAAGGACAATGTTCTTCGTAAACTGAGGAGAGCATTGGATCCCTACAAAAATACAACTTTTCGTGAACATGGATTAGAAATATTTTGCCCATATCAACATCTTTTCTTGTTTGGAGACTTAATCTTCATCCAAAACGGAAACAATCCACGAATGGTTAATATCCATGCCTCTTCTAATTCGGTTAGTTTTGGATTTACATTTACAAAATGGACATTCAGGAACACCGAAACTTATTGCATTGGTGAGAGAGGACTTATGGCATCCAAAACTTGCTAATGTTGCACGTGACATTTGTAGGTCTTGTATGACATGTCAACTTGAACAAAAATAATCCTACTGTGATTATTCCGCCAGTAATGAAGATAACAACGTCTTTTCCATTCGAATTGTTAGCAGTTGATTTATTACAATTACCGCGAACTTTTCGAAATCACTCTTATGCTCTTGTAGCGATTGATCATTTTCACTAAGTATCTTTTCGTAATTCCCTATGAAAGGATAAATCTGCAAAAACCGTAAGCACTACGTTGAAATTTAAACTTATTCCGTTTCTTGCCGCGTGTTCCGCAGAAACTTCTTTCTGATCAATGGACTGAGTTTACTTCAGTACTTTTTAACGAAGTATTGGAGGAATTTGCCATTGAGCATGTGTTGGCATCTAGTCATCGGCCACAAACGAATGGAGTTACGGAACAGAGTAAATCGAACCATACTTCAGACTTTGCGAATGATGATTCAACAAAAGTTACAAAACCCAACTGATTGGGATTTACAACTCCCGCAAGTTGTAAAATACAATAATACTTGGCATTCAGCAATCAAATCAACTCCAAGTGACTTCTTAGTTCAACAACAACATTCGTGTGCAAGGAGAAATCCTTGTTTACGACAATATTGGAAGTCACCTGCTGAAAAATTTTCACCTTTCAACCTTGGTGATAAATCGCGTTTAGATCTTTATTTCAAGGAAATCTTTTAACCAACAAGTTTAAACCTAGATTTAAGGGACCGTACATGATTACTAAAGTATACGACAACACTCGCATAATATAGCCAAATATCCAATCAGTAATAGAGGGGAAGGTGTCATACAGGCTCATTTTTCACAGCTCCGGAAATGGGTTGATGTTCCCAGATATCTCTTACAAAATCCTTATTTCTGCCAATATCACCAACAGAATCAACATTTTCAACAACAAAACAAAGCTTACCAACAAGAGCAAGGAAATCAACAAAGAACAGAGGAAGATTTCAAATGAAGAGTCATTGCCGGACACGTCGCTGACTCCAACGGTTTTACCTGAGGACGACAGTGACGAGGACGATGATGATTTTTCATATCAACTCGCTGAAGAGGATCATCACCTGTTGGAGGAGTTGAGGAAGCGGCAGATGGAAAGCTCAGGAAGAGATATTTAAATTGATCGATACTGATTATTTGACATTCTTGTCTGACTCATACAGAGTTTTACAAGAATCATTTGACTTCACTATAGGAACAAATGCAGATTATCGGGTTAACTCTGTATTAACCAGATCTTCTGAAGTATCTAACATAACTGACATTAACACCCCAAGATTTACGCAAACAGATCTAACAATACCTCCAGAAGGAGGAAGAAGATTTGTTCAATGCGACAATTGATGAATCATTTGAAGGGTTTTGTACGTTGGATTATTCGGTAGATCAGGATTCATTCGAGGGATTTGTGCCTAAGGCTCTTTCCACCATAATGGAAGAACCTGACAACTATTATCAGCCATATTTCAACAATAATTCGGCCGAATCTTTTGAAAGATTTGATCCGGAGGAGTTTTTCATTGAGGAAGACTACATGGAACTTCAAGGACCTGTAGAAGCATCGCCATTGGAGGAAGAACGACAGATGGACATCACCACTTTAACAGGACTGAATCCAGCTGAAGAGGAGCCTTTCCCCGCGACGACTGAGATCACATGGAGAAGCCCAACAACATTACATCATGGATCATCCACTAGAGTATCATCCATGAAAAGAAAAAAGAAAAATAAGTGAAATAAGTGGCAGTGTAGTGGCAGTGATAAATTGTTAAATTTTAGATCGAGATCCATATATGTAGATAAAATTAATACTATATTAATAAAAATAATACTAAGATAAAATTAATACTATATTAATAAAAATAATATGTAGATAAAATTAATACTAATAATAAAAATAATACTAAGATAAAATTAATACTATATTAATAAAAATAATACTGTTACTAACTTATTTCACTACTAAAAATTAAAAAAAAAAAATAAAAAAATAAAAAAAAAAAAAGTAGTTTAATAATAAAAAATAATAAATAGTTGAATTAAAAATAATAAAACAAAAATAACATATAAATAATCTTATTAATAAACAATTGAAATATTGTATATATTGAATATATGATTCCATAAAATTTATATGTATCTATAACAAAATATTTATTTCAATCACTGTGTGGACGAAATGAGAAAGTTGCTGTTCATATTAACCTCTGAAGTGGGTACACTGGGACAGATGAAGGAACAACTTCAGCAGGTTTATGAGATTGAATTATGGGTTTCATGCCTACTCAGGCGCAAATTTATTAACCCTAGGGAATCATCTCCCAATTTCTTAAAAACCAATGGACCAGATGGATCAGATTATACATATTTGGTTTAACGTGTTCCATTTTGGAAAAAGATCCCTTTAACCCAAGACAACAATTCGATCCAATGTCATCACATGGAATTCAGCATGCAATTTGTCCTTTGTTCCTATCCAGATGAACGTATAGTCAGTTTAGCGGTACATTCTAACCCTGCCGTGAGGGTATATTCTGGTCATTCCCACTATGAAAGACATTGCATCTTTCAATGAGGCCTTCCTCCAACGTCAAGGCCGGAGTGACCTAATACCCTCACTGGAAGAACATCCTCAATTACAACAAGCCTTTCTCAACAAAAAGGCTCGTGAGATGTTCGGGCAGACGGTTGAATTACAGGGTAACAACCTGCCTTGGGTTCAAAAGCGGACTTTCTCAATGAAAACCGTTTTTGACCGTTACTACAACAATAAGAGTCAAGGCAACCCTCACCATCAATTCTGGATGGGAGGATCGGATAGGTTGAATGCTTTGGATCTGTGTTATGATGGTCTACATTACACAGTAACCGCCTTTGAAGAAATGTTCACATTCTTGAGTCTAACCAACTTTAACAGATGGGCTCAAAAAGATAAACCAGTACCAACTTCAATCACCCCAACAACCACTACTACAACCTTGGTGGTTGTTGAGGAAGTAGAGTGTCCCTGGACCTTCAGGTATCCAAGGGCAGATAGAGTACCAACACCTTGTCCACCTCAACCATGGACAGTACCATCTACACTGAAAAAGCAAGCAAAAGGTAAATCGGAAACTAGGGTATTTTACTCTCAGGCGTTCGTGGATTCCATGGGCATGGGCGAACAACCTTCAACTTCGTCCAAGTCATCACAACAACGTGACAGGAGTGAAAACGGATAATACGAAGGGTTCATTTACGGATTGTCCTCTGCCAACCTCCAAACCATGGAAAAGTTGTCCAACAAATACCCTTCTGATGTCAACAACAGCATCGACCTCTAAATCTAAAGTTAAAAGATTACAGAGGAAATCTAATCAACGTAGAAAGATGCGATGTCAAGATACTAAGCAGGAAGGATCTTCAAGAAAGTCGATGGATAACCCAAAAGCTTCGTTGACTATGTCACCGGAATTCATCACCTTTACTGCAGTACAAGCATCTAAACTGTGGAGGTTTGTGAAGGAAAGGATTCTCGAAAGAGGTTGCTCTGAAGGAATTTAATCAGGCTTTCAAGCAGGTGACCAAAATGGATCACCAAGATTGAATTTCTATCGTTCTTTCGTAGGTTTGAGAGGTGAGATGTGATTCAGTTGATAGGGAACTTTAAATCATTTTCTTCAAAAAAAAAAAAAAAAAAATTTTCCAATCTTCTTCATGATCACTTCTTTCCGTGGCATTACATCATCTTAACCCTAATACTTGCTGTCAAGAAAGTTGGTCATTCTTCATCACCAAGACCAACTTTGGTAAGGGGGTGTGAGCATGTACACATTAATGTGCTCATACTATTTCACTTTATTGTTTTTTCAGATGTGTCACCACGGAAATAAAAAAATTAAAAATAAAAAAGTAGAAGAGGAAATTGGAAAACAGACCATTTAAAGATAAATATATTTTATTTTTTAGTAGTCTATTGCTTTGTACCAACTTTTTTTTTTCTCTCTTTCTTAGGTAAAAAGTATTTTACAAAATAACAAAAACAAATCAAAAATAAATTAACAATCATAAAGAAAACAAAAACAAATAATTATAAACAAAACAAATAACTGAAGTATTAGATCCATTTTTCACAGGATAATATGTAAGCTATATAAAATATTCTAATTAGTAATAGTTTAATAGTACAAAAATATAATGAAAATTTATACATTGCAGTTTCTAAGTCGGGAGCTGTGTTGTTAACCAGTTCCCATTCGACCATATACCCTGATCTGCGATGTTTCTTCGTTAATAAAAGTTTCCATTTCTGTTCACAATTTGGCAGAAGAATAACCTTGTCAGTAAAACTTCAAAAATTAAATTCTTAGTTTTTTTTGTTTTTCAATGACCCACCAATTTTATTCGTTATATTTCTCATAACCTTGCTGAAATTGTTCCTTCTGGTGATCCTTATTGCCCTTGCAATGTACCCGAGTGGTTTTGATCATTGAAGCCAGATAACGTCTTCAATTCAATAACACCGCCATCGGAAGAGGCCGGTACAACCAACATCCACAAGGAACACATCAACTAAAAGGGTTTTGTTATTAATTTATGTTTTTTTTCTGTTAAGTTTAAATACAAGGCCTTAAGCTTACAATATATAATATAATATATATATATATATATATATATATATATATATATATATATATATATATATATATATATATATATATATATATATATATATATATATATATATATATATATATATATTGTAACAATGGAAGACACTCCATTGTTACGATTTTGAACTTCACACTTATTTGATAGTAATTTACAAATTAAATTTATATCAAAAAGAATTGGCAGTTTTGAATGCAGTGTGAACATATTAAGATCAATTCATTTGAAAACAGAAAGTAAGAAAAAGAATATTTCGTAAATAATTCACGCAATACGTAAATTATAATTTAATAGTATCTTAGTTAAAGAAGTGAGATACTTAAGCGTGTGACCTTTATTAATCGGGGTCATTTCATTGATCGTAATCTACAAAGGTAGTAACCCGACTAAAGGGTTGATAGAATAGATTGGAGAAGTAGAATTCCTCCTGAATAATTAAAGGATAAAAGGAGAAGTAGCATTCCTCCTGAAGAAATTAAAAGAAATAGGAGAAGTAGAATTCCTCATAAAAGAAATTAAATAGATCGGAGAAGTAGAATTCCTCCAGAAAAGAATAACAGGAGAAGTTGAATACCTCCTGGGAAGAGTAATAGGAGAAGCTGAATACCTCCTGAAAGAATAATTAGATTGGAGAAGTTAAATACCTCCGGAGAAGAATAAATAGGAGAAGTAGGATTCCTCCTGAAACCAAGTATTTTAACAAGCGAAGCAGAAGACTTCCTTGAAGAAGACAAATATATAAAGGAATTAATAATTTCCTTTATTGAAGTTATTTTCTTTAAAAGCGATTAAAAAGGAATATTATTTTATCAAACATTTATTAATCACCCCTAGACGTTTTTAAAAGATTTAACGAATTCCGGGCTCACAAGACAGACGTCAGTCTACTCCAGACCAATTCTTGTGATATATATATATATAATATATATATATATATATATATATATATATATATATATATATATATATATATATATATATATATAATACTTTATGATAAACAAAAGTTAAATGATTATTATTTATTATATTTCCATAACCACAGTTGTAGTAGAAGTGGTTATTTTTTTAAATAATACGATTGCAGTTGCAAAGCTTTGCTCTATCATTATTATTAGTAGTAGTATAATTATTATTTTTGTGTTAGTCCACAATTACAAAGAGTACATATGGAAAAGTGTGAAATAAATAAATTATAATAATTATCCACAAAGAAACTCATAAACAAAAGTAAAGAAAGCTGTGAGACACAGAATAAACTGTCTCTTGTAAAAAAAAAAGATAATATATATATGGAAGATTTTATATATATATATATATATATATATATATATATATATATATATATATATATATATATATATATATATATATATATATATATATATATATATATATATATATATATATATACTTTAATATATATAAAAAAATATACAATTATTTTTTTATCATTCTTTTCTGATTTTCCCAACCTATGTGTTTAATTTGCATGTTTGCAACCGCACTCACTAGGTGTAGATCCCTGTATTTTCTTTTATGCATTGCCATTTAATAAGTTTGCATCCTGCTTGTACTTTTTTTCTTCTTCAGTTGTGAATCAAAGATACAGATGCATTGGAGGCATTGTTTAATCTGGGAGGGAGGAATCTGTGGGGGAATTGCTTTTACCACCTTTGGTAAGGGTGACTTGAGTACCCTTCATCATCACGACCCTTTGGTTACAGGAAAGCATCCCATTACAAAAAGTTAATGAGTATGGGAAAACTTGGAAAAAAGTGGGAAAAACCTCTATGATAAAATTAGAGCTACTTTTACTTGTAAAATTTAGGTATTATTGTTACATAGGTGGTATTTTTAGTTTACTGCTAGTCTGCTACATTGAATTAGATAGCTGATTAAGCAATAAAATTATATTATATTGAGCTTTTATATTTTGGTAATTAAACAAAATTATAATATGACTTGACAAGCTGACAGACTTGTACACAGTACATACTGTACAATAGGCTGTAGATAATAACTAGCCTAGCATTATAGTTTTCATTTTTACAAAACTGTGTCAATATCATGCAGCAATAGTATAGTAGTAGTACAGTACAGTATTTCACTGTACTACAATAAGGGATCAACCAGAGTTGAAATTTTGCTGGGGCTGAGGCTGGGGTCTACAAAATTTTGCCAGGGTTGCTTAAAATTTGTAAAGAGATTAATTAAAAGCACTAAAATTTTAGGTTAAGAAAATTGGATATAATTTTAATTGAGATTAATTTAATTATATAAGGAAGGAGTAGAATTTTATTTTTATTCATTTTATCATCAAATGCATTTTTCAGAAAAAAATTCAGAAAATTACAGATTTTGTATAATAAAAGTTTTAAACTACAAAAGATTTTGAAAAAATATTTTTGATTCAACAGATTTATTTGGGTAAAATGAAAAACATACATGAAAATGAAAAAAAATTTAATATCAACAATGACTCTGGCAAGAGTTATTTGTGCCCACCAGAAAGCTCCAGTAGCAGTGAAAGAGAATTCAAAGTAGGGAAATCAATTCAAAAAGATATAATCAAACTAATGCCAAAAAAATGTAGAAATGGTACTGTTTTTAAAATAACATTTCACTCCCTCAAATTCTAAAACTTATGATGTAAATGTTAAAGAAGATTCTGATAGTGAATAGTGATTTCAGTGAATCAATTGTATGTTTCCTCTTTTATGTTGCATTTATTTTGCAATATCCAATATGTAACGAAGGAGTAATGTAATTAAAATTTTAATTTTTTTTATATTTTGTTTGATTCAATACACCATTATTAAGTATAATTTGTAATTAACAGTGGAAGGTAAACCCTGATTTCCCCTTATTATCAGCCGGGGTTAGCCAGAGTCAGGGTTGGCTGGGTCCCCCTGGTCGGCCCATAACTATAATAAGTAGTAATAGTACAAGAAATTGGTAAGTAAAAGTTGCTCTAATTTTATCATTATTTTTTCCCCCATTTTCCCCAGTTATACCAACATTTTTTACAGTTTTCCCAAAGGCACATCAACAAAAAAAGTCCATGGCAACTGACTCTCCTCATGCCTTTAGGTAAGTACATAAGGAGGTATATTATAAACTCAAACTACTAATTTTTTGAATGGTTCACATAAATATATCAAAATAGTGCATTCACTGGTTAATCAATATTAATATCTATAATGCACTTTAAACATTTAAAATACTCAGTTAAATACTAACTGCTCAGAAATAATTACTGCACAGCATAGAAATCATCAGGGACACATACAATATCCCATATGGCTCTGTTACTGGATTCATCAGAATGAAGGGGTTAGTTCATAAATTTATTAACTCTAAAATGAATATTATTGGTAAAAAATTGTAATGTAAATAAATTAATTATCATTCTTGTAATATTATTAGTGGGTTATCATATTTTAAGGGGTAAAAACTAGACTTTTGAGAGCAGAGAATTTGAGTTGAAAGCACCAGATATTTTACTGGTATAATATTACTGATGCAAATTCAGAAATCATTTTATATAAGATATAATGGTCCAGCTCAAAGCATGAACATGAGCAGGTATATGTTGGTTGTGGCAACTATCATTATGAGAATAAACTCACTGTTGGAGTCTAATAAATTTAGATATAACTGATAATTATTCAGATTTCGAACTGAACAGTCTTGGGAAATAATTTTAGAACTGCCTGGATAAAACTATACAGGGCCTATAGTTTTAAGTTTACTAAATAGTAAATACTTATCTTATTACACAAAACAAAACATAGTAAATTGCTTCTTATTTTAATTAAGGTTTAAGTTTATTTACCTACTGGATAAGTGACTTCAGATTGAACAGGTTCAGAAATGATTTTAGAATGCTTGAATGAAGATAGTTTAAACTTACTAAAATGGTAAATACCTGGAAAAAAAAAAAAAACCCAGTTCAATCCTTGTTTAACAATATAAACTGCAAGTCACTGAAAATGGCAATTTGCAATTTGTTTCATTGACTTGTAGTCTTGATAGGTTGTAGCTTCTATTAATGGCACATAAGTTTCAATAAGTCAAATAATATATATATAATGTAATTTACATATACAGGTATATCTTGCATAGTACTGCTAACTAGTTCCAGCAACTTCCTGTACTGTTTGAAACTGCACTATTCAAGGAATATAAGCTATAGGAAAAATGATAATTGGTTTCAATAATTTTTTGTCAGCATTTTTTTCAATATCAATGTCTGCCTTAATGATGATTTCAATGCTTGAATGAATAATAAAATGACAAATAAATCTAAAAGCTTTTTTTAATGTATTATTAAAGAAAAAAATATTTAAAGATTTCATTTTTTATTATTTAAAAAATGCAATATTGAACTTTGCACTGGTTTCTTCTTTGCCTCTTCTCTTCATACAAAAAAAGGGGTAATCATAATTTTAAAAAATTGAAAATGATTATATATTTCAAATTTAGTGTGGCTAATGAATACTAAATAGTAAACAATGTATGTCTAGTGCAGTTATCATAAAATACAGGCTCTGAATGGGAAATATGCTTGTTTTTCACTTATTATAAAAAATTATTAATTTTAAAATTAATAATCCTCACAATAGTGAAACCACACTGATCAAAACCGTACTATGTTAAGTATACCTGTCTGTGCATATATATATATATATATATATATATATATATATATATATATATATATATATATATATATATATATATATATATATAGGGACCGGCCGGGGCCAGGGTCACCCAAATTTGGCCGGTGCCAGGGCTGGGGTTCTGGCCGGGGTTGCCTAAAAATTGTAAAGAGGTCAAAAGCACTGAAATTTTACTTTAAAAAAAAATTAGATATAAATTTAATTGGTTTATTTAATTATAAGAAAGGCGAAGAATAGCCAAAATTCACTTAAATTAATGATTATATGGATTTTCTCCGAAAAAATTCCTTAACAGCAAAATTTGGAAACACCTTAATTCTTCTAATCTTATCTCTGATCGCCAGTATGGCTTTCGTAAAGAACGTTCTACTGGTGATCTTTTTTCCCTACTTTCTGACTCTTGGTCCTCCGCTCTTAAGGGTTTCGGTGAATCTTTCATTGTGGCGCAAGACATATCGAATCCTTCAATAAAGTCTGGCACAAAGCTTTGATTTCCAAACTTCCCTTCTTTAGGAATCTATTCTTCTCTCTGTAACCTTTTCTCTAATTTCCTTTCTGGTTGTTCTTTATCAGCTATTGTAGACGGCCACCGTTCTTCCTATAAATCTAGAAATAGTAGTGTTCCTCATGGATCTGTTGCATCTCCAACTCTTTTTCTAATTTTTAATAATGATCTTCTGTCTATTACTTCGTCTCCTATACACTCCTATGCTGATGACTCCACCCTTCATTGCTCCTTTCAATTTGAAAGACGTCCCTCCCAACAACAGTTGATAGATTCAAGAAGGATGGCCTTGGAGCAACTGACCTCTGATCTTTCTCATATTTCAAAGTGGGAGAGAGAAAGCATAATCGCTTTCAATGCCTCAAAAACTCAATTACTCCATCTTTCTACTCAACACAATCTTCCACACAACTATGATATCTTCTTCGAAAACACTCAACTCAAACCTTCATCTGTCCTCAATATTCTCTGTGTTTCTTTTTCTCATGATCTTTCTTGGAAAGATCATATTATTTCTCTCACTAAAGTTTTTAAGAGGTTGGGTGTTCTGAGGCACTTTCGTGTTTTTTTTTACGCCACCTCAGTTGCTTGATCTGTATTGGGGTGTTGTTCGCCCTTGTATGGGGTGCGCCTCGCACATTTGGGGTGGTTCCACAAATACAGCTCTTCTCGAAAAGGTGGAGTCTAGGGCCTTTCATCTTATAAACTCTTTTGCTCTTACTTACTTTCTCCAATCTCTTTCTTCACGTCGAATTGTTGCGTCACTTTCTCTATACTATCGTTATTACAACGGATGCTGCTCTTCTAAACACTCTCGTCGCATACCTCCTCCATTTCGACGTCTTATGGCTTAAAATGTCTTCCTACTACTACAATTATCTTGTGTTTCTGCTACTGCTCCCCTAATGGAACAGATTTTCCAGTTTTTTTTCAATACCTTACTACTACTCACGAGACTGTCACTTCTTCTCATCCAAATGCTGAAGTCCTCTATTTAGGGGATTTCAACGTACACCACACTGAATGGTTGGGTTCCTCTCATACTGATACAGGTGGGAGGGAGGCCAAATCATTCAGTATTCTTAACGATCTGGAGCAATTGATTAGTGAACCCACACACATTCCAGATCGTCCTAACCAATTCTTGAATACACTTGATTTATGCTTCACCACTACCCCTTCTAGATATAAATACACCATTTTCCCTCCTATTGGTAACTCTGACCATAATCTTATAGCTCTTAGTTATAATGCTTTCTCTCCAACAGCTCCACCATGCCCTAAACGTACTTTCTGGCACTTTAATCGGGCTAATTGGGGGGCAATGCGCCGCTTCTTTGCTAACTATCATTGGAGTGAATCTTGCTTTGTCTCGGGGGACGCTTCTGTCTCTGCTGAAAAGGTAGGGGCCGTAATCCTTGACGGGATGGGCAGATTCATTCCATCTTCAACTAAATCTTTTTCTCCTCAAAATCCATGGTTCGATGACGGCTGTTCTCTTGCCCTTCGCGAGAGAGACAGTGCTTATCGTGAATGGAAAAACTCTCTTTCTCCTATCACTCTTGCTAATTTTCATTCAGCTCGGAATCGTTGCAGGGATGTTCTTCGACGGACTAAGCGTACTTTCATAAAATGGAAGTGTGCTGACCTCCATGGCTCTCCTACTGATAAAAATTTCTGGCCTCTTGTCAAAAATATCTCTAACAACTTCTGTAAATCTGCCTTTCCTCCTCTTATTCGCTCTGATGGTTCTGTTGCTAATACTCCTTCTGAAAAGGCTAATCTCTTTGGCCTCCTTTTTTCATCTAATTCCACCCTGCTCGATTCTGACATCCCTCCTCCTACTCCTTCTCCTCTCAGGTGTCCCATGTCTCTGCCTGTAATTACTCATGATCAGGTGCATGGGATCCTGAAATCTATGAATGTCAGGAAGGCCAGTGGCCCGGATGACATTCCCCCTCGTGTTCTGAGGGAGTGTGCTTCCGAGTTAGCGCCTGTCCTCGTTCAGCTCTACTCTCTATGCCTTAATACTAATACTTTTCCTCAATGCTGGAAGCGTGCGTTTGTTCAACCGATCCCGAAAAAAGGTAGTCGCGCTGACCCTTCTAACTATCAACCTATAGCTCTCACCTGTGTTCTATCTAAAATTTTTGAAACTCTTCTCAACTCTCATTTCCTGGATCATTTGGAGTCTCATTCTCTTCTTTCTGATCACCAGTATGGCTTTCGACGCTCGAGGTCAACTGGTGACATACTTTCCTATCTTACTGATCTATGGTCTTCTGCCCTTAGGGACTTCGGGGAGTCTTGTGTGGTGGCGCTTGACATATCCAAGGCTTTTGACCGGGTGTGGCATGCGTCACTGCTCTCCAAGCTCCCCTCCTTTGGGTTTCCTCCTTCTCTTTGCTTACTATTGTCTAGTTTTCTCTCAGATCGTTCCATTTCGGCAGTTGTAGATGGAGCGACCTCTTCCTCCTTTTCTGTCAACTGTGGTGTTCCTCAGGGTTCTGTTTTATCTCCAACCTTATTCTTACTTTTCATTAACGATCTTTTCCACTGCACTTCTAACTCTGTTCACTCTTATGCTGATGATTCAACTCTGCATTCTTCTACTCATTTCAAATCTGCTCCCTCTTTTGCTTCAAGAGTTGCTTCTCGTCTTCAACTTTCCAATTCTATTCTTGCCGATCTGGATGGGATTTCCCGGTGGGGTCATAGCAACCTTGTGAAATTCAACTCTTTAAAAACTCAACTTCTTCACATCTCCCTCTCAAAAACACCTCCTAACTTTCCTATCCTCTTCGATGGCTCTCCCGTCTCACCTGTAAATAACATTAACATTCTTGGTCTAAACATAAACAACAAACTATCTTGGAAACCACATATCACAATGGTTGCTAAAGCGGCCTCTAAGAAGCTGGGAGTTCTGTTCAGATTGCGTGAATTTTTCTCTTCTGAACAGTTACTCCAAATATATAAGGGTCTTATTCGCCCTTGTATGGAGTACTGTTCTCACATTTGGGGGGGCTCCGGCTCCTCCTTTCTTCTGGATAGGGTTGAGTCAAAAGCTAAAAGATTACTTAACTGTCCCCTACTTTCAAACTCTCTCGACCCTCTGTCTCTGCGACGAAACGTTGGCGCGCTATCTCTTTTCTACAGGTACTACAATGGCAGGTGCTCGAGGGAATTGGCCTCTCGCATTCCTCCACCATTACGTCGTCCTCGTTGCACAAGGGGTGCTCTGCTTTCTCACCAATTTTGTGTGGACGTTGGAAATCCCAGGCTAGCCCGTTGTGGTACCTCTTTCTTTCCAGCCACCTCTATTCTGTGGAACTCTCTACCTTCATCTATTTTTTCCTTCTGTATTTAACCTTCTACTCTTCAAGGCTTCCGTCTGCGCTCACCTGAGGGCTGTGCGTTAGGTGTGTGTGTGTTTAAGCGAGCTCTCTCTATGTGTGTGTGCCCCCTCCTTGAAAAGGGCTCTGCCCGTGAGCGGTGGCGTTCTGTAAAAAAAAAAAAAAAAAAATTTTGAGAAAACCTCGTGCTACACGACTTTCTACACAGTCTCATCTTTTCTCTGTCCAACTCTCTGACCCTAGATTTAACCGCTGTGCTCACTCTTACATGTACTTTACTGGTAAAGTCTGGAACCCACTCCCTTTATCTATTTTCCCAACTTCTTTTGACTTGCACATTTTCAATTGCCGTGTGTCGGGTCACGTCAGCCATTAGCGACCAGATTCATAATGTTCCCCAATTCTGGTGGAATTTGGTGGGCCTCCGGCCTTTGCTCACCAGAGGAGACAAAAAATTATATATATATATATATATATATATATATATATATATATATATATATATATATATATATATATATATATATATATATATATTATTAAATGCTATTTGTTTGGAGAGATATAGCCTAAAAACTTTGGGAATTTATGAAATTTGGTAAAAAAATTGACTGTCTTCAATGCTATATCTCTAAACCAACGAATCGCATTGAATAAAGAATAGAGAGGAATTTGTATCCCCATCCCTCCTCTATACACCCACCAAAAATGTTATAGTTGTAGTTTTTTTTTTTTTTTTTTTTTTTTTTGTCCGGAGGTGGATTTTTTTTTTTTAATAGTTGTTAAGTTTTTGGCTTATAACATTTTTCCTGTAACTCTAGGAACAAAAGTCTGTTACAAGTTTTTGTTGCCAATAAAATTCTAAATATACAGTACAAATTTCAGGTCATTCCGAAAAGTGGTTTGGCCTCGCTTTTCATTTGAAAAGGGTCAAATTTCAAAAAAAAAAAAAAAAAAAAAAAAATTTTAATAGTTATAGACTCAGGAAAACACTAGAAAAAGAGAAAAGCTATATACACTGAAAATTTCAAGAGAATCGGCTGAAAATTTAAAAAAAAAAAATTTTAAATTGTATTGTCCCCTTAAGTATAATTTCAAATTTTAACCCCGGCTGGCAACCCCGGTTTTCCCTGATTTTTTGCCGGGGCCGGGGTCAGTTAAAATGGATGGGGTTCCCCGGTGCCGGGGCCCGGTCGGTTCCTATATATATATATATATATATATATATATATATATATATATATATATATATATATATATATATATATATATATATATATATATATATACATATATATAATTTCTAATCTGCTATTGGAGAATCGAACCCTGACCTATCAGATGGTAAGAAAACACGCTAACCACCACACAACAAAGGTACAAAAAGAAATCGCATTTGAGAAAGCGCATTTTCTTACCATTTGAGAGGTAAAATTTGATTCCACAGTGTAGTGTGGTTTCATACATATGTTTCTGTGGTTTATAGGGATAGTAACTGACCCATTTACCTCACATCCAAGTGAGGTCAGGGAAGTCTGTTGAACTTTCTCAAATGTGATTTCCTTTTGTACCTTCTTGGTGTGGTGGTTAGCACTTTTTTTACCATCTGTGAGGTCAGAGTTTGATTCCCCAATAGCAGATTA